>JAPYYT010003666.1:0-21957 GCA_030522565.1 Ceratosolen corneri | reverse complement strand
TCTAGTCTCCAGACTATGACACTCTTTTATTCACGGGTTTTCGCCTGCACTGTTCTATTCGTAAACACTAATGATCAGATTACACGACGAAGACGAGACGGTTGGTTTATTATACGGATTCCTGAACAAATGCTTGGGAATTAGTTTGAACTTTAGCCATAATTTAGATACTTGAAAGAGATTTTATTTATTATTTATTTCTGAATAATATTTAGTTATATTTACGTGTAGTTTGACATAAAACTTGTGTTTTTTCAAAAGATAAGCTAGCCATTATACCTTCTTGGAACTAGTCAACAAAATTTACCTAATATGTATAGCGCAGTTTTGTTACACTATAGTAATATTAGTTAAGCTTTAGTTCCTTCGACAGGTCCCTAAAGTTTACATGCGCACTATTACTTCCACAGAGTTAACTATGAATAGTCTTATGTATATACCTAGAGATACATAGCACGTAAAGTTACAAGGGAAGATGAAACTAGTTAGTTAAGGTCACTTGATATGCAATATTTTATAAAATGAGAATTGCGATATAAAATACATTTATCTTTTGCATTTTACTTAAAATGTATTTGAAGTCTGATTTTTATAGTTCCTTTATGTTAAAATTACATTTTCAATGAAATTCCAATCTAAATTATTTCATTTTATTCTTTTTAATATGTTTAACTATTTTTTTATCATATCATCATGATGTCATTCATAAATTACCGACATTTATGAATAATATTTTCAATTATAGTTTCGCTGTAAATATTATAACCGTAAATAGAAACCGATAATTAAATTAAGTAATTCATCTATCAGTTAATTAAAATCGACTCATACGCTGAAACATTAAAGTATAACGCTTTTTCTATTATACACAGAATGCATAACAATATATTTGTTCTACATGTTTGATTTTCGTATGATATTGTATTGTTAACAATATGTACTTACATATATGCTAAATCGAGCGTTTTTATAAATATTTTTTTCTATTAGTAAATATTTCTGTAAATTATTGTGTATTAATATATTAGTCCCACAATTGTCTATAATAAAAACTATCCATTGCTTTCATTTAATATTCCTTATGAAAAATATTTAATTTTATGATAAATACGACAAATATCCCATTATTTATTCAAATGTATACATATAAACGAATAAGTGCACGGATAGCGATTTAATTATCTCGGACATTAATAAATCGAGCTTAAGTTTACGAAATTTTATTTAGTTTACGAAATATTAAGTAGAGAGTGCATAGTAAATACTTTTGTCAAATTACAATTAATTTATTAAGATATACATCGGTGTAAAATAGCATTCTCCAGTTGAGTAATCAAAATAACTTTCATCAGGAATTTGCCTCGTCACGACAACATCAAAGTTTCAAATAATTCAGAACGTGAAAATCCGAATCCCCAAACAGAAGTTCGATTTTAAAGTACTTCCAAGCTTCATCCTCTAAGTGTTCAACGAAAGGCTTAACAAGCGGATGAAACAGCCGCAGTTTAAATGAATCGGCCGTGTTTATGAAAGGTGACGTATCGTTAAGGGGCAAAACCATTGCTCCGACGAGTAACATCCCATGCGTTTTCCAGGCCACTGTTTAATTTACCCGCCAGCCTTTATACCAGACTTTGCATGGCCGTATATCTCCCATGGCGAGCGAAGATGAGCGAGTCCGAGTGGCTGCGAATCATATGCGGAAACGAGAAGAGCAAGCGGAGAGTCATGGGAGAGACAATAAAGACTGGCGTTCGACTGGTGGCTCCCATTTGCTTCACTGGCACGTTACTAGAAGAAAATACACGTTTTTTCATTACGCTGCATTACTGCGCGATATTTGCTTATTAGTCTGTTACTTTCGATTAATAAGATCAACTGTATTATTTATATACGTTTGAATGAAAAGCGAGGAAGTCGCACTTTAAGTGCAATTGCAGCTCATAAATCTTGAGTATTTGACTAAAATTATTGCCTAGTCGTCATTATTTTTTATTACCTGTATTTTATTTATTAGTAATGCGTAAGTAGTGTAAATATACCTTTTGCTTATTTGCATGGACTCAAATACATTTATTTGTCGTTTTCAACTATACAATTTCAATATTGGTAATGTTAATTTTGTCCTTGTGTCCTTCACAATTTTGTCCTTCAACAATTTTTTAAAAAAGCAAAGCAAGATTTATTGACCATATTGGCAATAAAATCGTTCTTTCTTAGAAATTAGTAATAACGCTTTCGATTAGCTGTAATTAATCAGCCAACAATGTTAAGTAATTGTTGAAATGCCAAACGTAGAAGCTTTATTTTGCAAAGTAATTTTTGACAAGCGATTTCGCTCCATACCTCTTTAAAAATATCTCCGAATTGTGAGAGAGGGAGAGGAGGGGGGAAGAGAGAGAGAGAGAGAGAGAGAGAGAGAGAAAAGGAACGAGGATGACTGGGGTGCGCTTATATGCTTCCTTCCCTACATTTTATTCGCGCACATCTAGAATAAGAGAGGACGAAAACGGAAAAGAGCACGCGAAAGAAAGAGACGATGAAGTATAGGGTGATGCTTTCGTTGAAGGGGTCGAAGAAGAAGGTGGGAGGCGTGTATGTAATTTCCCGATGATATATATATATATATATATGCGTGTGTGTGCGCCCGCGTGGGTGTACGTACGTGGATGAGTGATGTGTGCGTGAATGAATATGCATTCGTGCGTGAATCAGCGTACATGTGTAAATCAAGGAGCAAATGCGTGAAGTAAAGGTTCGTTCAGCCAGTGTCATACCGCGTGTCGTGCAGTCGCTTGTTGTACTTCAATTTCGTCCTCGTGATTACGATAAATTTAAAATCGTCTTAGTTTTCGTATGTTTATGATTTTGATGGGTCGTGACAAATATTGAAGTGATTTTCATCTAAATTTTCAAGAAGTGCGATTTTGGTATTTAGTGTATAACGATATTTTCAATATCATGTTTTCAAAGTCATTGAATTGCGTCAATTATTTCTTCTAATTGCTTCAAAATCTTTATGAGATATAATATTTTCCAATATAATTGATTAAAATGTAAATTAAATTGTAATAGTCGAATAAGTATATTTAACTTCAAAAAATAACTTTCACATGCAAACTCAAGAGTTAATTACGTAATACCTATACCTTAAACAATCATAAATTCCTTCATGTAATTATTTTCTATTCGCTGACTGAATTCACTTCAGATATCGTGCGTATATAATTTACAAGGAAATATTTTGTCATACGTGAAATTATATTTCATTAAAAAGCTATTGTATTTCTACTTGATTATTTAAGTTAGGTAGGTAACACATCTTTTTATATAAATCCATTGAAATTTTGACATTCTCGAGACGTATTAATTGTGTAAAAAATATCTTAAGTAGGCCGTCTAGACTGACACTCAAGACTCTTCAAATTTATGTGGCTCTTTCTATTTAAACGTATACCTTGTTATTTTATTCCATTAGATATTAAGCTCTCAAAGGACAGTAGCTCGAAGGAATATTGAGTCGTTGACATACTTGGAATACTTATCGAGTCAATATATCATCAGTTCACGGTAGTTCACTATTATTTCGATAGAACGATAAGGAAAATATTCATTTATAAGGGTGCAACTAGTGCTTATCTTCTCTCGGAGATTGCATCTTGTGTTCTTGCCGTGTAGAAGATCGTGTACACTTATTCGTCTGCTATGAAATACTTCAGGGAGTTCGAGAAGTAAAGAAGAAAGACTGAAATATTGGTTTTTACATTTTCAAAATTTAATAGCGAGATTGCACAGATTTGTTTATTTAAATTATTTATAAACGTTAAATAATTGCGATCCCTGTAGATTATTATACTTTCCACTACTATAATTTACGTATTTACGTATATATACAGTATTGTGAATTTTAGTTTTGGTTTCATTTAAATTTATTTCCATCATAATTGCTTTTTATAGGGCAACTACCCCTTCGGTATTATATATTTTCTATTAAGAGTTTCGACTTGCTTTTAAAAAAATGTTAATTGCACTTCCCGATTCATCAATGTCGAGCAGTAAGGATAGTTCTTGTAAACTCTTTGTTGGCCAAATACCGAGACATTTGGTGGAAAGTGCACTTAGACCAATATTCGAAGAATTTGGCAAAATCTACGAGTTCAGTGTTCTTAAAGATAAATACACCGGACTGCATAAAGGTTAGCAAGACTTTTTTCTTAATATACGAGTTTTAATACAAATCCTGTTTGTTGCATGCACAGATTTTTTTGTAATTAAAATGTCGTTATAGTTTATTTAAATTATTTGCAATAATAATTTAACCTATTTTACGTATATTTATTGATGTAAGTATTATTTTCAGAAGATAAAAATGTTTAGGCAAATATCACACTGATTATGTGTGATGAGCCGCATAAATTTAGTGAATTTGAAATATTCTTATTTAATTTTCGAAAGCTTATTTAACAATGTACAGAATTATAGTTAATATATGTGCACTTATTAATGTCAATTGATTATTATAAGTATAATCGACAAGGCAGATTATATCGTGAAAATTGTTATTGAAATCTCTATGATAGCATTCAATGTAATGATCATATTCTAGTGATCTTTAATTTAGTGAATTATTCTGAATTTCAAAAGGATTTATGAATTTAAATATTAACATTTATTAATCTATATACTATCTATTTTACACATATTTATTAACTTATGTTCGTATTTTAGGATGCTTTAACAAATTCATTTTTTTTACCTGCAGTTCATATTTTGAATGTAAGAATTGACAAACAGGTCACATGCTTTTAATATACGAACAAAATTTATCATATTTGCAATGAAAGTATATCTACGTATAGAAAAGTGAAGGAGTTATACAACAGTTACTCACACATATAGATAGAATTAGATTTTTAGAATAGTATTTTTGCACCAAGTTATATTCATTATAATTAGGCGTATGATTTTATTCACTTTAAATTATAAAGAATGTTATGTATTTATTATTATTGTTATTCTCATTATGGTTATTATCAAACATATTTAAATAATTACTTTGTCATGTATTAGTTAGAATTTAGTATGCAATATTGTTAAATAAAGTAAATTGAGAATATTTTTAAAGACTAATTGAATTTTACTTATGGGTACATCTAAGACAGAGGTACATTCATGATGGAAGATTTGAACATTTGTTCTTTAACTAACAATATGGTTTTTGATATGTATATATATAATAAAAAGTATTAAATCTCTTATAACAAATAAATTCATATATGACTTCTTATAATGTAGTCTCCTCTGATTATACAAAAGCCTAAAACAATATAATAAAATGACGAGAAACGACGGGAAATAGATCGAAAAATAAACTAAGTATACCGCAAAATGTCCTAAACTGAAATGATTAATAAAATAATAAGAAAAAAAAATTTAATGATCCGTATTTAAATAGAAATTGTTGATTTAACCGCCCATTAAGATGTAAATTAGATGGAATGTATATATGTACAGTGGTATTTGATTAAAAAGTCTTATAAATCATCATAACATTTATTTAATGGAATGGGTTTATAATAATTTGTAAAATTGATAGAAAAGCGATCGCTGATTGTTTATAATACGATAGAGCCAAAGGGAACAAAAAACCCATCATGATAAAATGATGAAATTTTTAAACGATAATTTCATCAACACAAACAAAATTTACAAATATATCAACTGCTTTATCTTTTTCATGGGAGCACAAAGCCTACACGTGTGTATTTGTATATGAAGCGTGTGCCACATGTAGTATTCTATATAATATGCGATGTATACATTAGCGTACAACAATTAGAAATTCAAAATAGGAAAGGATGGATGCAAACGTTTGTCGATTATTGAACGATAGAATTTTATGTTGGCTTAAAGAGTTTCTGTCGAAGAATTAACAGTACTTGTGTGGTTGACTTTTATTACAATATTTAAACTTATGGAGTTTTAACGTTTGGCGATAAGATATTTTATTTATCTATGTGATCAAAAACTTGTAATTAAAGAAATTTGTATCAAGATGTGAAATACAATATAGATATTTATCATTTCGTAAATTATGCGAGCTTATACTTAAGCAGTATTTAAATAAATTATGAATTGTTTAAAATATTTAACACCTTTAACAGTATAAATTTTATTTTTATTTTTATTTATTTGATGATCAATACTTTGAAATTTTCATGTATAATAACAATTAGTATAAAAATTATAAAAATAACCTGCCTACAACTTTAGTTTCAATGAAAGTAATTAATATCTTAATAATAAATTATACACATTAGAGTCACATTATCGGAAGCAATTTTTTACCCTTTCATCTGATATCAATAAGACAATAATATTCAGGATTCAAATTAATATCGAAGATTATAGAAGATAATATTCATTGTTACCTGGATAATATTCAAATAGCAATAAGTGTAATTTATACCACTAAGTGTTACAAGTAATAGTTTTCAAATCATAAGGAATCTTCTGTATTTCTCTAAATTATTTTCAAAGTTAGTCAACTAATTATTACCACTTAGCTAACATATTATATGTCATGTTGCCTATTCTATTAAATTTATTATTTATGAACATAAGTAATTATATAAGTCGAGATTCATTTAATTTTACTTCAATGAACAAAATTTATAATTTATAAAAAATAAAGAAATTTCGCTATTAAATTATAAAAAATTATAAGGAAAAACAGACAGCCAAGCCAAGACAGAAAGCAGAAGTTTAAATTCATATACAGGTTTTAAATTAAAATGGTAATTATAAGAATTTTATGATTATTCCTACCTCTATTTGCTTGAAACTCAACAAAAGCTAGTCGAATCACTATACGTATGCTGCTCTCAATACTCTCTATTGAGTTCACAAGTAAGTCATATTTATTTATTGTGAACCACAATACAGAAAGCCTTAGCGATTCTCCAACATAGATAACTATTTGGCAAAGTGATTTTTATCGAAAGCACCTGAACGCGTCATTAATGAAAAAGCTTAAACAACGATGTGGGCATTACCAATACAAAGAAAAAAGATATCTTGATCAATTTGATTAAACCGCGTCCCCATTCCTATGCAGAAAGTGCGCAGTTTTTAGCTGGGCCAACGACACGAGAGCAACGTCGCAAACTCGATGCATGTCGCCGCCGAAAGATTAATCGGGATTTATTCCTTTACCCTCTCTGTCTCTCTCTCTCTCTCTCTCTCTCTCTCTCTTCTCTTCGCGCAACCGACGCGTCAATGCGAAGAGGGCATAAGTGGGGGTGGCGTAAGGCCATATCACATAAGTCGCGGGGACAATAAATTCCGCTCAGGCCATTCGGCGTCGGAGGAGAGATGCGAAGAGTGACGAGATCGACCGAATTGTTTGTTATAAAATGGCGAATGGCGCTTTGCTTTCCAGCCTTTCTCTCTCAGATGATTCGGTTCGTAGGCTAAAAGATAGGAGTTCTACTGGGCCTCATGCGTAATGTTTTCTAAAATAATTTCGTTACGAATCACGAAGTAGTGTTATTCATTTGCAATGTTTGTTTCTCCGGCTAAATTCTAATTACTGTTTGCTTTTTAAGGTGATAGTTCAAAGATAGCAGCAGGTTAGGAGTAAAACAGATATTCTTGGGAATTGAGAAGTAGGCAATGGCATGGCAATTTACTTTAATACTCTTTGTGGTGGACATACTTACTGATTATTATTAATTATGTAATTATAAAATTAGTGGACATGATTTTTTAAAATTTAGAAATTCTTAAAATAGCACTGTAATTATTATTTAAACGAGGGTTTTTTGTTTAATAAAACATTAATCAGGAAGTTTATATATGACATTTTAAATAATTATAGGCATGTTCTGGTAGTTGTAAATAATGAATTATGAAAATGAAAAATAACATATCTTACTGTTTTTTATAATTTCGATGCAATAATTATATCTTACGAAAAGCATTTTTTAAGTAAAAATTTTGTAAAAGTTTTACCCTGAGAAATAAAATGCTGTACATGGCGTAATTATATATAATTTTTTCTCTTAAAATTTTCTAAGAATTCAAAATGATTTTGATTTCGGTGGCACTTATGACTCCTTTCTTCGTACTATTTGTTCGTTACTTCATATAGGTCAATATTTCACTCTGTAAAATTTTGAAACAATTATTCAAATACTTTATGAAATTATAAATGTTAGCCTCTTCAAAAATTATGAACAATGGATATATCAATTTAAAAATACTAGTATCTTAATTGCCAAACGATTATATATTTTTTTTAGCATTGGATTCATCTTAGGAAAGATTTTTAGGATAAAATATAATTATGTAATTGATGGCGATAAGCCCTGTTAAATATTTATTTACGGCTCAAATGGACTGCCCAGTTTATTATCAGTTTATTATCATAAATGATATTTTTTACACTTTTAGTATATATAGATTTTATAGACTAATCATTTATTTTGTATCAAGTAAATGTATTAAATACTTACCGTAAGAATTAGAAGCTAATATATGCTTAATTGTATTATCTCATAATACTATATTGTTCTAGTTTAGTTTGTTAAATTAATGCATTGCAATTTGAATATATATAATTTATATATATTTAGCGATATATATACTATTATTTTTAGTATTCGGATTTTGAGTATAAATTTATTAATTTTATATAATATACTTAGAATTTCATAGAATGTGTAAAATAGAATTTTTGGCATTGAATTATAATGTGAATACAGAAAAATATTTATCCCAAAATGATTTGATATTTTATTACACATATATAATTAAAATTAACAAATGTATACTAATAATATAATTATAGAATCATAAAGTTTAATATAATCATATAATAATGATGTATAATATATAATGTACATTATCGTATCATAACACATGCACGCACACACACACGCACGCGCGCACGCAAACAACCAAGTAGTACACTAAGTATATATATATATATATTTGCAAATTACACTCTAGTATTAAATTTATATATTTTGCAACACCAGATTTCAAATTAATAAAATATAATAAATAGATTAGCTCTAGACTAACAGTTCAACTAAAATTAGCATTTAGGCTTCTTACGTTAGTAATAATATATCTTATATTTTATTTGCAAAACATTCAGTATCATGACAATCTTCCTTGGAATAAAACCTTTTTCCAGTGCAATGAGCGTAAGGATAGAGTAATGGTAGGGGGCAGGGGAAGGGAGTGAGGATGCAGCTCCACTGTAAAAGAGAAATAGGGAAAGAGGAACTATTGCGAAACGTCACGAATGTATAAACGAAAGGAAAGAGTGGCTTCGGAGAAGAGCAGGGCAATGTGCAACCGACATGACAGTCTCGTAGTTTCGAAACAACCCTCCAATTTTAATGAGACAATCGTCTCTCCATCTTGTCCATTTCCGTCTCGTTCTCTCTCATTCACGCTCACTTTCAATGTCTTTTAGTCGCGAATTCCCGCAGACTCGTCTTTGTGTAATTATATTTTGATTCCTTGAGACTGGAAGCTGAAGGGCTCATCTTGAATGCTAATACATTCTTCCGTTTAGGTGTACATCCCTCTTTATTTTCATCTTGTTTTACTGTCTTACTCATTTCGTCTGTAACCACTAGTGGTTTGTCACCTTCAAATTTTATGGTTCATCTTATTTATAAATCCTTATTTGTGCTTGCATTTATTCTAGTCGTCTCTTTTCGCTTTGTTGGTTACGTATATTATCGTATTATTTACTCTCAGCTTGAGTTTTTCAAGGATACTTGCAAAATACAAGTCTGCATCATAATTCTTTATTCATTATTTCTATTGTTCGAAAATCATTTTAATCATTTAAAATGGCTTGTCAAATATTGGCCTTTAATCCATTAAATTATTATGTAAGTAATTTCGCTTCAAGAAGATTCATTATATTTCTTATAAATCTGTAAGCTTTGTTATAGTTTTAGTAAGTAAATAAAATTGTTGTTGTGTAGATCGTACAGATATTCATTTATTTGCGTGATTTAAGTTGAATTTTAGGTGTTCGGAATTCGAAAGATGGCTTTTGCCTTTTTTTATGAGCCGTTTAATATAATTGCCGAAAAAGCCATTGGCCCGTCTGAAATCGACAATTTTTATTTTTCTTTTCAAATAGGCGGAATTATGTCGAGTGCTTTCTGACTCCGTCAATGCCCGCCATCCGTTTTATTCCCATTGACAACATTAGAAGGCAACAATTGCGTTTTGCCTTCATTTTTTGGTCGCAAGGTGACTTCGATTGCAAGGCGCGTACATTAAATTCCAGAAATGTAAATAAACATCTATAGACGATTTCTTTTTAAATATTATTTTTGTCCAAGAAATTGTCTTTTATAATTAATATAAATCAAAACTCATGAAATTCAATTTGTTGTTGAGATTGTGAACGAACATCCGTGTCAGTAACATAAATAAATCGCACACGTTAATAAAATAAAAGTTCCTTTTCAACGATACAATTGGAAAAAATATATGGAAACATTTATTATAATAAAAAGTCAAATTTATGCTTAATTATAACTGAGCCTAAAAGAATATATAAAATGAACTTAAAAATATCATTAATAGGAGCTACAGAATATAAAGCATCTTTGACGAAGTCATAAAAATGTATTATTCTCACTAAACCGCCCGATCTTGTCATCCGCTATCGAACGAAGAATCAGGTCGAACATCACTATACAAGTGGCATTGGTATTCCAAGAAATTGGTTAATGTCGTACGGATAGCCCTCGAAACATCTCGAAAATCGAAATTCACGCTAAGCGAAAGTTCAAGCGAGTGCCATTTACGAAGGCCAGTCTATAACACGAAACTCAATGACAAAGCGAACAAATTGATTGGCTCGGAGATTCATCGAAAAAAAGTCTCCTTCCATCATTTATCGCTGTGCACTCGTGGAGCCCTAAAACGATCGACCCGCTTTCAATATCGAGTGCTGCATAATGCCTGCTTTCACCTTCCGTTTTCAGAAATCGGATTGCAGGCATGGCATCCTCGTGGACTCGAGCACCGGGGGTCTCGTTAAGTCGTTTTCGAGCCGTCTGCGCTAGTCGTCGAATTCGGGGATTCGAGATAGATGCGCACTTTTGGCTACTGGACCTTTTTTTTCGATTTTCCTCGATCCTCTAATTCCATTTGACAAGCGACAACTGGCCTCCCGGGGTAGCTGGTGTTATTCGATCTGCTTTACAACGCGTATCACTGTTACAATACATCTGAGAATGCACAACAGCTATTTATGAAATAGGGCATGGGCGAATTTCATTATTGCTTTTATTCTTTCTTTGCATATCTGTGCTCAATGGTAAATTATTCAATATATTTCAATTGTACGAGTGCAATGCTTGTTTATATAATGGAGAATTGCGTGAAAAGTAATATTTTTAACAGGCGAAGTTCGAGTATCGCGATATTTAGTGTGAGCATTGATACGCAATAACAACATTGTAAACTAGGACATTATCACATTAAATAGTGCACTGTAATTCAATTAAAAATTATAAGAACAATAATAATTAATACTAATAACAAAAATAGATAGATTGCCGTTGCCACTACTGCTGCTGCTACAATAATAATTCAAATAATTTCGTCAATTTTATTAGTAAACCAATGTTCTATTTCTTCATTGAGCTTTATATTAGTATGCTATAATAGTATGTAGAGTATTATTACTGCAATAAAACTTAATTTGGAACTATATTATACAATTGCTTTTACATACATTTTATTTTAAATTTTTTATGAAAAACTTTGATTTTTATTAAAGTCATGTAGTATTTTTAAAATATATTTTTAAAAAGCGTTTTAATTTATTAAATATTTGTGATTCTTTCAATGTCATTTTTATAGTATTTAGAATTTTTTAATATTTTTATAGTATTTAGAATTTTTTAATATTTTTATAGTATTTAGAATTCTTTAATATTTTTATAGTATTTAGAATTTTTTAATATTTTTGTAGTATTTAGAATTCTTTAATATTATCTATAGTATTTAGAATTTTTTATAGTATTTGGTAATTTAGTATTTATTTTCGCAGAAATTTCATTGTTTTGAAATTCGGTCGAAACGTAGTACATTTTTAACCGTCGAAATTTCACACCACCCGACGGTGTCACGCAGCTTTAAATTTGTTAATATTATTAATAAATAATATTAATAAATCATAATAAAATCATACGGAACAATTCGGCAGCAGCTGATTACATATCGGTTTAGATTTTATTTTTGAGACTGTTGACACGGACTTTGCGATTGATTAAAGTAACTCGATCGATCCGATCTGAAACTACTCGGACTTTACCATCAGGAGCAACAAGACTCTGGTCTCACCACATTCAGCTTACAACTTCATGTTGGGATCACATACTCCTCGAGACATAAACCGCTGTATTTATTTTACCACTACTTTCAATATTCAATTTCATATTTATATAACTGTTACTCAACAATCGAAAAAGGCTATGTTTATAACGTCCATGCTATCCACCTCCCCTTCCGCTATCTGCTTCACCTCCCTCCCCCCGCCGCTATGGGAGAGTCCATATTCAAGTTAATTCCTGGAACAGCCAGACTTTATCAAAATTTTTTTGCAGTTTACATTATTTATTTATTTTTGGCTCAATAAATGAAACATTTGTCCCATTTCTGTGTTTATCCATAAACTTTTCATTTTGAGTACTTTACGATTAAGATGGAAAATGTAAAATTATACAAGAAAGGTACACATTATATACGGAAAATTAGCTAAATAATATTTAGTCCAAGTTTTCAGTTCCCGCTTATATGAAAACTGCTGCGTTTATTCGTCAATTCAAATTTAGTGCTTTACGGCTTTTATTTTGGATATTTAAAGCACGAAATAGGCGTATCGCATACTCTTGACATTTTCATATAAAGAAGATAGTTTACAAAACATAATTTTTTTCTAATTACAATATTATTACTTACTGTGCACGTAAATGATCGCGTATCAACATCTCTTGTTTTATATTTTTTCTGTCACATACGTAAAATGCCTGATGTACATTTCAACAATTAAAAAATTCAAAATTCAAACCAAAATTTAACAAAAAAAAAAACCAAATTATATTTGAGATAAAATAAAACTCAAGGATGTAGTGCATAAAAAAAATGCCGCCTCAAAACTCAAATTTACATTTCATAAATGTAAATAAATGCTTTGTAATCGAGATTGTAAAATCCGAATGCACATATTGAAAAAGGCTACCACTGAAAGATAATCAGACCATGCCAGGACGATTTCTAGCGAATCCACGCAGACTCTCGTTTGCGTCGATACAACCGAAAATATCCACTTGTGCCTTTACAGCGGCGTTATCCCTCTGTTATTTGTCACGTAGACTACTATGCCGCGTCGTCGAGTCGCTGTGCTTTTACGGATGGATCGATTGGCTTACCGTCTCTCTACTTTTTTGTCCTGCACTTCCGTCCTGGCACACAGATAGAGAGATAGAGATAGAGAAGAGAGAGAGAGAGAGAGGGAGAGAGAGAGAGAGAGAGAGAGAGAGAGAGAGAGAGAGAGAGAGAGAGAGAGAGAGAGAGAGAGGAGATAATCAGGTAACGAGCGGGGGATAGGTGTTATAAGTCGTTCTGAAGCTCCAACTATTTTTTTGTTGGGTTTTAGTTGGGTCGCTATTTATGGCGATAATTATAATATAATTATATATATGGTGATCTTAGTCTCTTATATTTACTTTGATTAGCGGTTTTAAACTTTTTTAAATATCTTCTAGCTTAATATTAGATTTAGAGAATTTTGTTCGGAAATTTATAACTACGTTTATGATATAAATATTTTTATAAAACTGCATTGAATTAAGTTTTCTTAATTTCTTTAACATCAGCGTTTATTTAAAACATATTTTATTATTTTTATTATTTTTCTTTGTGCCTTTAATTATCGTATTTAATTTATTAATAAAATATTTAAATACTTAATTTTTGTACGTATCGTGCTCTTCAATATTTGTAGAAGCAATTTTATCAAAGACAATAATTCGAAGTATTTGTCAAGAGAGCAAGAGAGATGGAGAGATTGACGAAGCATTAAATAATTATGGAGTCATTGTCATACGGGAAAATAATAATTATTACTTGAATTTCTCATTCTGCTTCATCCCGACGGTCAAATAAAAAATCAACCGACGTTCAAAATTATCATCTTAAGATATTTTTAATACAAAGAAAAGGAAAATGTTCCAAAAATTAAGATATTTTTAATACAAAGAAAAGGAAAATGTTTCAAAAGGGATTCAGTTTAAGAAGCTGTGGCAATAATTTGCTCGTCCTTTCTCTCAATTGTACAATTTTCATAAGCTAAAAATTAGGAAATCTTAATAACAGTCACATAGCTCTTCAACATCGACAATATGAACATAATAATGGAACACAATTTACAATCATATAATTCATCTCTTCGTCCTGGTACGGCGCTCATTGTTAAAAGTGATTTTAGACACATATAGTGCGCGACAGTAATACTCCTATGTTGAACTCGTCGCACTGCATTATTCTAGATGCACGTATATATAGTAACAGAAGAGCTGAAGCACTGCAAAGGAAAATATAGGTAAGTGCATCCTGTTATTATGGAAGAAAGACTGGGCGGAGAGTCGTATCAAACTGAAATTACGCCATCATCATCCCCCTGTGAACGCGGCTTCTCTTCCATCGTACGCGAGAAATGAAAGGAACGACGCAGCACGAAAAGTTCAACGGCTCCGGAATGAAGGGAGAGCGTCTGGAAAATTCCATGCCGGCGAACGCGAAGAATAAGAACTTCCCCCTAGTTCAGGGATCCGAACGATGGGCCGATTTGCATGTGAGCTGAGGAAAAGAGAGGCTCTCGTTGGAGATGAGGATCTGACGAGGAGTTGGACTCACGGAGACAAGATTTTTTGTCTCTCCGTTTTCCTTTCGTTTCTCCTCGTCTTCTTATATTTTTTCCTCTCCTGTATTTCAGTGCCACTTTATCGTGCGAGGAATATAGAGAGCTTGGGAGGAGCGGGCAGCGACTCCATTTATTTACTCAAGGGACGAAACTTTATTTACACTACCTGGCATGATCTGCGTGTGATGATTTTTCATATGTTTATCGTCTTTTCTATTTGCTATGTATGCATTACCGATATGTTATATGTAACTACAATTTAGAAGGACGATTTTCAGGTAGGCAGGCTAATAATTTTGGGTTACCTCATCGTGTCAAAGAACTTAAGAGCGAAATTTAATTATATTTGGAGTAAATTATAAAGCCTTATTAAAAATCTTATATAAGGGCTTGTGTATTAAAATGAATTATAAAAGGGAACTTCAAAAATGAACTAAATTTTTCGAGGAAAATATTTTAATTAATAACGTACACAAATAAAGAATAGCCATAGTAAACTGCTGATTAATGCACTAGTATCTCTCTCTCTCTCTCTCTCTCTCTCTTACTGTACAAATGCCTTTTCCTTTTGACGTTAATCTTGAACTTTAGTTTATTATATTTAATATATTAAAATATATATTTAATATATTAAAAATTTCTATATTTATGCTTAGAATTTACTCTTTTTTATTCACTCTTATTCTAGGAATGTGGTATTGGAAAAATTAATTGATATTATTTATATTTTTAAAATCTAATTGTATCGAGAATAGTTTTTATATTATTAGAGAATTTTTTTATATTCATGAGTTATTCATTTTGAAGTGCTATTTCGAGCATTTCAATTTTTAAATACGGATGTTGTAATTTAATTTCAATTGCAATTGTATTTCAGAATAAAATAAACAAATAACCTTACAATTAATTTATTTACAATTCAAGTTATTAAATTAAAATTAAATTATTATTTCAAAGCAAGTCATTAATGAATGAATTATTTTATGTTACTAAAAATATTTTATATTATCAATAGTTATAGAGGATTTAATATAGAGTATAAAATATAGAGTATAAGTAACATATTGAAAAACGTAAATTCTAAATTGACTAACAAGAAGTTTATTTAATTTAAAATAAGCTAAAAATGTGGACATAAATTATTAAACACAAAAGTATTACAGAAATGACTGAAACATAAAGTATTTGAATATTATATATAAAATTGATTTTGGAATTTATCATAAAAAAGACAATATATTATAAAATATAAAGTATTAATTATAAGTGCAGATTTTAAAATGATTACAAACATAAATAGAAAGTATTCAGATGGAAGAACTTAATGTATACGAAAATAGATCATGTGCAGCAATATTTTCAAAGAAATTATCAAGTTTTTTTTTTATTTAAAAATTTTGGAGTGGAGCAAAATATAACATGAAAATTGCAAATAGATTTTTTTTCTTATTATATTTAAAAATAAAAATTGTATTTGAGAAAAAAATTAATAAATTTTTATCTTTATGTTCTTAAATATTATTTATATGAAGTATTGGATTCAATTAACATTTCATTAACTAACGTTGTACTATAGATTTTATAATTATAATTATGTAAAATAGACGAAACTACAGAGATGTAAGTTATAAGTTTGATTGAAAATAGAGTTTTAAATTTGTTTGCATGATTAATAGTCATTCATATAAGTCTTTTCAAATTGATGCCAAAATGTCATTTTTCAAACGTAAATAAACTAAAAAAACTTTGAATTCAATGTAGGAAATATGAAATATCAAAATTAATATATTTCATTTCACAATGGTCGATATATATATATATATATATATATATATATATATATATGCTTGTACGTAAGATGGCGCCACACATGCAAAATTGCAGGGTAGAATTTTTTTTATTTAAAAGCCTTATAGAGCAAGACAACGTTAAATCATATCATTTTCTCATCATTTGATATATTAAAATTGTAAATACTAGAAATATTTATTTATTCAGAAAAGTCAAAGGAACGTAACGTACATTAAGAAATTGATTTATCATTTTTTAATGCATAAAAATTTATTCATGTACGTTTATACATATAACCTATCAGAGATTTTTTAACTTGATACTTATCACTGATGAGGTCAGAGAGAAGACGCTGATAAGACCTTAACAGCTCTGCACGCGCACTCGCGTGTTAATGACAATGTAAATCGACGACTTTATTTATTCATTGTATCAAGGTTTTGTTATCTTCGTATCTAGGACAGGTGGAAAAGTCAGGAAGTATCAATTTAGAAAATTATCAAATGGTCGTTCATTTATGCTACGGTATAATTAACAATATTAAATAATAAGATGCATTGTGGATGAGATGATAATAAATGCTACGCCGGTTATTATTACTGAGCAAGTATTTAATTAAACTAAATATTGTGTATTATTGTTTATGAAAATACATAAAAAACTTGAAATATTAATAAATATGAAAAACACTACTATTTGTTACAAGATTAATCTCTTTTAGTATCTTTAAATACTTTATAAAAGACAAATATTTATGAAATATGTAAATAAAATAGGGTAATTATTTACTTTATATTGTACTATTGCAATATTGTTTACAATTAGCCTTTTTGTTTAAGATAGTTATTTTAAAATATGTTACATATAGTCTTGCTGATTAATAACTTAAAATCTTTCATAAATTTTACAAATTTCTAATGTAATATAAAATTATATCGAGAATAAAACGTTTTAATTTTCTAACTTTAATGTACATGTGCTTTAATATCTCAGTTTTCCTTCGGTTTGTAGGATTTAAGTCTGAGTTATATTGGAGTGTTATATGTCCTTATAGTCATGGATAGACAATATATCTTTCGTTCTTTTTTATTCGCTATTTATATAACAAAAGGTTGTTAGTGAGAAAATTTGTCAGTGAAGCATATTAAGGTTGCAGTCTTGAGAAACGAAAGCGAATGAGAACAGAGAAACAAATCAAAATGAAAGTATCATTCCATAAGGTATATAAGTATTAACAGCAATAGTAGATATAATATTGATAGTGAAGTACACGCAAGGAGATTATTAAGCGTGAGAAAGGAAAATTAAATTTCTTCCATCTATCTTTTTGCTTTACTCTCATCAGTACAAACACGCGTGCGCGCACGTACGTACGTATGGGATACCGTAGAAAATGCACACGTATAACAACAATACTCTATTCGAGACTTTGATAATCAAATAGTGAATGAAAATACGAGAGACAAGGGACAGAGGGAGAAAGAGAGAGAGAGAGAGAGAGAGAGAGAGAGAGAGAGAGAGAGAGAGAGAGAGAGAGAGAGAGAGAGTGAGGGAGAGAGTTAAACAGTTGTTGCCTTGGGGTCCATTATTCAGGGTTATTGATTTCCATCCACCTCTTCTTCATCCTACTCCACCAGCACACGGTCCGACCATTGATACCGGTGAGCATCATGGAGAGAGATACTAGGGGGAAAGAAATATTTAAAAAGGTTTAAATAGAGATGAAATATATAGTAAAGTAGAAAAATAGTTAAATATTTTTTAATAATTCTGCAGTGGTAACGAGGAATAAGCTAACAATTATATTTCATGTGATTGTAGTGAAATCACGGATGATGCAATAATGAGTTATAACCCCTTTTGTTTTTGTCATTCTTCCTTTTGTTATTAATGTTAATTTTAATTGACGTAAGATTAATGGAATAGGTGAACTTGTATTGATCTTTGATTGTTCAATTATTACCTCGAGCTGTTTCCGTCTATATTTTTATTAACTATTGTTCTTTGATCGCGGCAATCGTAAGCCTTTAGATTTCTCTGTGATGGTGTTATTTGATTTGTATTGTAACCAATTTCCGACGAGTCGTCGTTACAATTGTAAGAGTGCCAAAATTAAATCTTACCAGAGCCATTTACGAACCAGTTACGTTTAAAGGTCTTTTCTTAAATAATTAATATAGAATTCCCTCATTGAATTGTATAAATAATTTGGAAATTTAGCCGTATTTTGTATGCCTACGAATTTATTATTAAGCTCTGCATTAATTATTATTTCCGTGCTCACGCTATTGAACATCAATGAATGAGCTCGATTTTTTATAATAAACGTAAATTCCGCTCATCCAGCTTTCAATATAAATTGAATAAACTCATGATGATTCTACTCAACATATATAAGTTTAATTTTCATAAAAGTTCAGCTCGTAATATCGCCAGTTTTTATGCAAATATTAAGTCTTTCACAAGTTCGAAAATTTTTATGGACACGATAAAAAAAATAAATAAAATGTCGATTGAAAGGGTCAGATTTATTCTTCTTGGTGAGAGCTTTATTAGAATGCCAGTAATTGAAAGGCGACCCGTATTCTTCCAACTTTTATGTCCCAATTCTTTTGCAGCGAGGAAGAAATTCCCGACTTTTACGAATATGGAAACGAGGGGGGGAATTCGGTGTAGATAGAGGGAACGGGAGCGGAGATCTCGTCAAGTAGAAGTTGGAATGGACAAAGGTGCAAGGAAGCCCGGCGCCTTATCGGCCATTTCTCGTGGATGTTGGATAACTTGTCGAATTTTGCCGATTCGTCGATTCTTTGGTCACCCCACCGACTTTCCCTTTCTCCTTTCTTTGTATTTACTCTAACGATGCTGTGTCTCTTTTTGTCTTTGCTCTCCCTCTCTCTTCCCTTGAACAAGAGATGGAAGTTGGCTCAAAGTTGGGGTGAACCTTCCCAGACTGCTCTCCGTTTCAAACTTTTTTATGGTAACGTCGGTATGGGGAGATTTCTCGTTCTCTCTTTCTCTCTCTCTCTGTTTCTCTGCCCGTCGTACCGCACGGGGGGTGGGGGTGGGGACTACTCTTGCGACACGCTTGCCCTACGTCCGTTGACGCTTATCCAACGACTGCTCTTTCTTCTTCTGCTTCCGACTGGTTCTCTCTTACTTTGCTTCGTTTCCATTTCCTCCAGAGGTAGAACGAGTAGTAAAGTGTCATATTGCAAAGAGGTAATGAGCGCGATGGTTACGTATGTTGATTTGAAGAAGGTTTGTTTACATGACTGTCCGTGTCAGATATTTCGATGTCTAGGTTTCTCATTTTGTAATTTGACATTTAGTCAACGTTAATTTAAAACTGACTTTGAACGATGACGGTAACAGTCCCTATACATTTATTACTACTTTTATTTTATTTAACTAGTTGATCGATTCGTAATAAATTTCATTTCACAATAATTTGAAAAAACAAAATGGCATATTTTCGGCAATATTTTATTATTATATAACTAACAATCTATGTATCGGAAAGTTGAAGAAGCTTGTACGGGTTATTATAATTGTCGACTAAATTGTCATCGAAGTACTATTGAATAAATATATTATATTAAATACATTTATTTAACAGAAACTAATAATATTATTTAATGTTAATATTCATTAACAAAATTAGTAAATAATCTGGCATTAACTGTAAATAAATAATGGAATTATTTGTTATATTGTTTTAAATTAATGTGGAACTAATGGCATTGTTTGAGTACATTGGTAATATATGAATTGTTTGCTAAATAATTTGTGATAAGTAGACCTGTTAGTAAATTATATTGACAATATAAAAACCATTGTTTATGCAGTATAACTGTTAACATTATTATCGAATTCACTGATTGATACAAAAATTTGATAATCTTACTTTATTTACTGTACGAATATTGAAAAGTATTAAATTAATAAATAAACTTATATTTCAGTTTATTTGTCAATGCTTAAATATAAGGTATTTTTCAATTATAATGCAATATAGTTCAAATGTACATTCGAACTGTGTTTAAAATTACTCTTTTTTCAAAAATTACTTATATATCAATGTAACTAAGTGTAAATAAATGTAATTAACTATTGTATCTAGATTATTCATGTAGTCATTGAGATGAGCTTCCATTCCTGTTTCTTGGCTCCAGTAAAAGCTTCTAATACTTATCAGATTTTCACGTATATAAAATCATTTATTGTTTTTGGTTGAAATTAGCATAATATTATTATTTGAAAATTGTATATTTAATAACTATAAACTATTTATTCATAGTTTGACAGATTAATGATATTTAAAAATGTCTTGTTAATGTGATTAGGCGTGCACACTTGATATTGAGGTATGCATCTGTGCATACTAACCTTTCAGTCGTAGTGATTTAAAAAAAAAATGAAAAATGGAGGGGTGAAAAGAAGAGCCAAAAAGAATGGAAAGATTAACCTTTGCCTGGTTCACTTTTGCTTCGCGCGGAAGAAACGATTTTACTGTAATCCACGCCTCTTCAGAGAAGCTGAGCACAAGAAAGAAAGAGATACAAATCTTTTTGTACCTAAAGAATATATAACATCCCAAGAAATAGATGGATAGATAGGGATAGAATAAGAGGGAGGAAGATAGTAACGGCAGAAGGGATGCAGACATAGATAGATAGAATGCTTGAAAAAACAGAGTAAGAGAGAGAATCCAATCGACTGTACAGGAAGGTAGCATGAACCGCGGAGCACAGTGGCAGTGGCGCCGGCGCAGTTGAGACGAACCTCGCAAAACCTCCTCTCCGCGTGGTGAGTTCATGACGTCAGCTCATCGTCGCTTCATCCCTCAGTGTGCGGAGAGCGACCCCGCAGTGTACACGTAGAGCCGCTCATCCCTCTCTCCACCACGAGAGTGTCCGTTACTAATTAAGATAATATGCCAAGAGTTAGAGAGTGCTTGAAATAACGTACGCGGAGCCTTAATTTAATTCTTTCTTACGTCTGTCCAGTCTTCTTCCCTTTAATCAGTAAGAACTTGACAAGAAGGAGGCGCTCACAACGGAGACAAGCGTGGCTACCACCGTGACGATCGCTGTTCGTACGTGATATACGTAGGGAGGAAGAAAGAATTTGTTACGCGGCTACCCACCCACACACACATACACACACGTGCGCACGGACGCACGCACACG
>JAPYYT010003665.1:0-17245 GCA_030522565.1 Ceratosolen corneri | reverse complement strand
AATTCTATTATTATATTTCATAAAATTGTTTTATATTATGATTATAAAAAATCGATAAATGAAATTAACAAAAAAATTTTAAATCCCTTAAATCTATATAAAATAGAATATTATTAATTAGTCATAAAAATATATTCATAATTTTTTTATTTTGTTAAATGTAGTGTTTGTATAGTAAATTCAATAAAATTTTGCGATTTAAATAGGAGTATTGATCGTATTGATATAGTTATTATATGTAATTAGTTTTTAATTATAAATGTAATAATAAAATTTCTTTTAACTATAAATTTATGTATGCATATTTTATGAATACTTGGCATCCATAATTCGCTATGGTGAAATTACATCACATGTTTATTATATAATTATTTAATATCTATCTCTAATATTTAATATAAAACAGCTTTCCGTTAAAATAAAACAGAATTTCATTATATAATTCGTATAATGTTTATATAATTATGATTTATTATACAATGTAGATTAATATTGGTCTCGCTCAACTAAATTAATTCATTATTTTTATAGGAATATCAATAGCGATGGATGAAAACTGTTTGCTACTGTTATATCACGAACTTAACATCTTATTTATTAGAATATTAATAATAATTTATTAAATATTTAAATTGACTTATAATGGAAGTATTAAGGTTAAATTAATTAAAAAATAGAGGATTACTTTAAAGACTCCGAGTGTCAAGCATTCAAAAGCCGTAATTCAAAATTAATCAAAAATAAAAATAGCGCTGCTGTGAGTATCAAACAAACTGCCGTTTTCCCGTTGTTTGTGTTTATATTTTTTAACCTCGAAATATTAACGTGATTTTGTTTCGTGTAAATTCAGAAGAAATTAATATTTTACAATGGCGTCAGGTTTAGAAAGTTATGTTAATCGTATCCTTTTAATAAGTTAATTACTAACTTTAATAGAGACAATAAATTATTTAGTTTTTCTTACATAAATTAATTTCAGATACTGTTTCTATTATTACATCCGATGGTCGTAATTTTATTGTAAGTATAGCCACATATAAATATTAGATGTAATTTTTAATTTTTTAATACACATCTTTGAATATCGGAACCTAAAAAAGAATTTATGTAATGATTTACCTTTTAGGGTACTTTAAAAGGTTTCGATCAAACAATTAATTTGATCTTAGATGAATCACATGAGAGGGTCTACAGTACAACACATGGAGTTGAACAAGTTGTTTTGGGTTTGCACATTATTAGAGGAGATAATGTGTAGGTATTCAATTTAAATAATTATAAACTATATTGTACAAAGAATTTCATTAAAAATTAGATAATGTATATTAAATAAAGTTTTACATACAATTAATATAAATTTTATTAATATATCGCATTAATTAGAATTAATTAACATTAATCAAATTAATTTCAAAGATTTTATTGTATTTATATTTTTATTCAGAATTTCTATTAAACATATAAAATAAAATGAATATATTTCAGGGCTGTTGTAGGTGAATTGGATGATGAAATGGATGCTCGTTTGGATTTATCTATAATACGTGCAGAACCACTTAGTTCTGTAGTACATTAAGTATTAATAGATATTAATTTGTATTTATGTCTTTGAAAAACATATAAATATGATTGCATTTTAATTTGCAATAAAAATACTGTAAATAATTATATTATAAATTCTGAAATGGGAAACACAAGTTATGTAAAAAATCTCTTACAAATAAATTTTTTTATTGAAAAATTTATTTTGTGTGGTGTCTGATCATATTAAAAATGTAAAATTCCATAGTCCAGGTTAATGAAAAACTAAAATTGAATAGTATTATTGCCCATCTTGTTTGATAAATATTTAATAAGGTATTAGTAAAATTTTATAGAAAAAGCAATATTCTTTATAAGGAAAAGAAATACAACAAATTTCAATATTTTTTAATATCTTAGAAACATAAATTTATTAAGCAAACCTCGTGAGTTAGTTTAAACTTTATAAATATTTATACTAGTGTATGTGTGAATGTACGTGTGCATATATATTTATAATACAATATTTATTAATTAAATATGTGGCAGACACAAGAAAAATAAACTTCAGTCATATAGAAAAAAAAACCTTTATTTGGGGAGCTTCATGTACTAAATGTGTTTTATCAGAACAGTCTATAACAGAATTAGTTCTCGATAATAAACACTTACAATCTCATAGAACTTTCAATTTTTTTCAATATGTACAA
The DNA here is from genome assembly GCA_030522565.1 of Ceratosolen corneri. NCBI lineage: Eukaryota > Metazoa > Arthropoda > Insecta > Hymenoptera > Agaonidae > Ceratosolen > Ceratosolen corneri. The sequence continues at coordinate 15,014 of JAPYYT010003665.1, read as the reverse complement.
TAAATACTCATTTAAATTATGCAATCATGCCTGCTCTATACATAATGCTCTTTAAATATTAAATTGCTTTAACATTACTGTATATAAGAAGCTCTCAAATGCTTGGTTTCCCACAGTAAAAACATTTTATATATTCATCCTATTTCGTAAGATTTACGAGAATATTAAAATGTGATAATATAGTTCTTGATTTGTTCATACAACTAAGATATATAACAAAATTTTATATAGCACGAATTGATAAATGTGGTTTTTTGAATTGTGCATTATATACAAATGCAAACCACATAATGTTTTTCTCACCGTTGACTCATATTTGCGTAAAAGTATTTTGCTTTGCTTACAGGAACACAATCCTATACAAATATACAAGATGTACATATACAAGGACATTAGAAAATCGTCGCATTTTTCTTTCTAATTTTTATGAGGACGTATCTTTTTTCCTGGGCAGTCCACCAAATTTTCCTCTAGTTGTTCGTCTTCTATCCTTCCTGTTAACTCTACCCTGGTTTCCATTCCATTCAGAGTTTCCTCCGAAATTCGACTCATCGACTTGGTTAACAGAATTAAAGCCCCGATCTGGGTTCGGGGCATTTCCATAATTCGTAAAACTATCGGATTGATATCTACCCGGAGGTCCATCATACTGAGATCTTACATCTTGATTATATCCACCCATCTGTTGAGGTCCAGCACCCAAAAGTCCTACACCGCTATTCCTCTGGGTGTTATAACGAGGATCATACTGATTCATTTGATTTTGAGGAGGTCCTGGATGCTGTTGTTGCTGGTGATTATTGGGCCCAGGGGGCCCCATGCCACTCATTCTCATGTTTGGTGGTGGAGCCATTGGACCTCCGTTATTGCTCATTGCCGATCCATCGCGGATCATCGGACCCATGCCACCCATCATTGGATTGCTGGGCATCATCATAGGCGGAGGTCCCATGCCTTGCATCACCTGAACTGACATGCTATTCGGGCTTTGCATATAAGGAGGTCCCAAGTTCATAGACACACCTAATTAAAGAAAGTGTTTTCTTTTAATTTACAATTTACTTTCGCAAATTAATTTTTTTTCTTCTAATAGAACTAAAAATAAAAACTAAAAATTTATGATTAAGTTCGATTTAAGTGGTGTTGATTTTTTTAAATGGAATAAAAGTTTAATTGAAATCAAATTACATTTTAAAAAATTAACAAATTTATAACTGCTATTAAAAAAAAAATATATTGAAGATAAATTATATGGGCACTCTATTTGAAATATTTATAATTCTTAAACAATAATAATGTTTCAACTAAAATCTGAATATAATAATAGAACTTAAGATTTATAAATGAAATATTTTTTTAGTATAATTTTTTTAGTAAATTAAAATAAAAAATTGTGATAAATTTTTTTAGTATGTAACTTAAAAAAAAAATTGAACGATAATGAGAAAATGAAAAAATATAAACTAAAATTTTTAAAACTGCCAACCAGAAATATTGGAATGGTCTTGTACGGGATGTTGCTGCATAGTTGTAGGTATAATTTTTGGAGTTGGATGAGCCGAAACCTCTAGAGCTTTTCGTCGTGGATCAGTGCGAACAAGTGGTGGAGATTTGGGCGTGTCTAGCATTTTTATTGGCGGTGGTGACATTGGCGAGTCTGCTAGATCGTCTTTGCCTAATCGAAAGATTTTGCGTAATCTTGGATCGTACTTTACTTGAGGATCGTTCCTTGTTAGCTTAAGGCCAGTATAGTCAGGTCGAGGTACATCCACCACATACACCTAAAATGTAAATTCGACATTTATTAAATACATACATTATTCTATCAAACTTAAAGAGCTTTCTACTATGTTACAATCTACTTAATACATAAATAATTTCTATTAATCCAATAAGCATTGATATTGAATGAAGAAATAATCAGATACGACATATTATTGAAAAAAATCATTTATGGAAAAAATCGACTTAGATTAAAAAAATAATCTTAATAACCAATGTGGAGGGTAAAAGAAAATAATAATAACCTTGTAGGAGATGGGCGGATGTGAAGTTATGCTTGCATCAATTTCTGTGCAAGGCACGTGTGATGGAACGGGTTTGAATGGCAGACTAAGCATTTGCCTGAGATCCACATCCCCTGACTTTGAGGTATCTACCGGATAATGTCCGCCAACTAACCGCAGATCCGTATCGCCGAAACTCGGCCCGGGTGGAAAGCACCTTAGATCCATATCTTTCCGTCTGTGGTCTTGATCTAGCTTTGCACGAAGATCTGTATCCATTGCCGCATCTTGAGCTATGATGCCCGAGCTGTAAATACTCGTCTCGAGCTTTAAGGAGCGCGACTCCTGGGCTTCAATTTGTTTACTAGTGGATTGACTGGAGCCACCAGTACTGACAACGGATTGTCTCGGCTCATCCCTTCGCTGACGCGGGTCGCGACTCATTCGCGGGTCTCTGGATATGTTGCTGGATTGGCTTGAAGCTGCCGTACCTACAATAAAAATTATTAAATGAACAAAGAATTTTTCAAGAATTTTCATGAGCAATTAGCTATATTAATTTATTAAGTATATTGTTTACTTATTTATTAAGTATATGGTTTACTTACTAGATGTTCTACTAGGCGACAATCTTGGACTGTTGTTACCTGACTCTGATTGTGAGTTATCTGACGCGATCGACTTTGCGCTATCTGTATTAGCTTCCTTCCTAGTTTTTGGGGTAGACTCTTTATCTTGTTTGAGATTATTCGATGAGCTTTGCGCCTTAATCGACGATAATAGTTTTGACACTTCCATACTTATGTCAATTTTGCTCAGGTCACCGAGCTTATCCACGATTGCCGCGGGTTGAGGTATACTTGACGGCTGTATAATAGAGTCTTCTTTTATTTCCTTATTCTCTTCCTCCTCTTCCTCTTCATCCTTTTGAATATCTTTAAGCACAATTGTTAATTGATAATCATCGTCGTCGTCATCATTGTCGTCGTCCGAATACCAGTCTTGTTGACTAATCTCCTGATCTTCACTGCTTTCCAAATTTTTAAAGCTATCTTGTGCTTCTCGCTGTTGTTGCTGTATCCGCATGTATAGCTCCTGTGTCTTTTTCGGTAAGTTTGCAGGGATATCTTGAGTGGCTAAACTTGATGAATTTTTCGGCTTATCTAGCGAATTATCTGAAATATCTTGTATTTCTATAAATATATAAAAATAAAAATATAATCATTAATGTTATTACAATTATTTATTCGAATATTTATAACCATAAAATTGAATTAAGTAAATTTTGACTTTTAATTATATTTTTATATAGAGTAAAATATACTACTCCTGATTTATTACTTTCCGAAATTATTTATAAAACTAATAAAACGCTATATTTAGAATAATTAAAAACATATCTACAAACTTTTCATTTTAAATGACAGATATAAAAATAAATTATGATAAATAATTTAACTGCTCGACATTCAATTATATAATATAGTAAATCTAAAATATTAAAATTATTTTTTAACATTACAAACTTAAAAACAAATATTTTGTCAACCAATTTGACATATGGAGTCCTCAATACATTATTAATAATAACTTATTTGTCATTTCTGATTTATTCAGTTTTTTTAAATATAATGATAGTGTTGCTCGCAGTTATAATATAATTTGAAAGTGTTTAAAATTACCTTGTAATTTGCTCGTGAGTTTATCCTTATCTTCATCGTCAGTTGGCATTTCAATGACGAGATTCGTCTCTTCCTCACGATCACTTTCATCATCTAGTTTCGATTTAGTAAGAGTCGCTGCTTCCTCTGCAAGACTAACTACATGCGATACATTGGTATTCGTTGCTCCTGACAACAGTTGTCTCAAATCTATATCTTTTGCAATGGTTTCTACCGGATTTATTGGGCTATCCTTTGATTTATATGATTCTTCCTTTGTGTCTCTTTCTTTTTTAATAGGATCATTAGGACCGCCCTCGCCATAAAAATTCACAGATACCGCACCAGCTATTCGAGTATTTTCTTGGTTATTTCCTAGTTGTAAGCCGAGTTGAGTAGCCGATTGTACAATCATATCAAATGGAACACGATCCTCGTCTGAACCCCAGCGTGTTTTTTTGCCAGACAACGATTTTCTGTGCGACGATGTGCTCCTTTCTCGATTCGATGTTTGGTCATCACCTTAAAATTTTTATAAAATTTTTAATATTATAAAATAAAAATCTTAACAACTAAAAATTGCCTGACATACTAATGCAAATAATAATATTATTAATTTAACATCATATTAAATATATACAGATTGGCTTAATAAAAATTATATATTTAAGTATATAATATATTTTAAATATACAAATTTTAGTATTTCTAGGCTCCTTGTTAACTGAATTCCAAGCTTTATAAAATAATTATTATAAATAAACTTTTTAATATTTACCATCTTCTTTTCCAGACTCGTTAGGTATATTATCATTTGGTGTTGGAACCTTTAGTTCAAAGAGACTTGGAATTTTTTGATTTGATGCATCTTGCCCTTGAGCTAAATTTTTCTCTGTATTATTTATTAAATACATTGCACCTTCTCTACTTAATCGTGGAAAATTTCCTAATATTTCCTTTGGTGCTGTTTCTAAATGTTTTAATAAGATATTTTTTACCTATAACATAAAACATGAAACTTTTTGATATGATTATTGGATTATTATTGAAAAACTACGTAACATTTAATGTCACAATAATTCTTATTAAATAGTACTTATATATTTTCTCGTACACTTAATTTTAATACATTATAAAAAATAATTCAGTTATTTTATTTATGATACATCATTTAGTATCTGACCTATGAACACAAATATTAATTTTTTTAATTTATTCACGAAAATAAATTAAATATATATTAATCTTTAAATAAGTTTATTATTTATAATACATCTTTTTAATTTATATAACTTTTCAAATTTAAAAACATTATGTTAATATTAACTAAATGAATCACTTTTATACTATAAATTTTATAATTAAAATTAACATATAATACAAACCTGCTCACTCATAGATTGATGTGAAAACTTGCAGTTTTCACCAGCATTACATTTCAATCCTGTGTGGAAGAATTTGCAAGGAAAGTCGTGATGCATGTACAAACACTTATCCCTTTTAGCACAACAATCCATCAGGTAAAACTTGCATAACTCCATCTTTCTTGGTGGTAATGCGTTGTGTGAAAATGGACAATCATCGCCGCGATGACACTTACCCTGCATGTAATATACGCATATTGCATCGGGATCCTGATTGTGATCATTATTTTGATTACGACGACTGTTTCGGTCGTTTCGTAGTTGCGACCTATTCTTGTTTTTGCCACCTCGATCATTCTTTGCACCCCTGCGACCAGCTGTGACGGAAAGTTTTTTATTTCGGTCTTGCTGTTGCTTCGTTTGTGTCCCTGATTTTGGAAAATTTCATTGTTGTGCGATTAAAAGACAATTCAGAAACGTTTATTGAAAGCGAAGTAATTTAATCTGATTTTTATTTTTATTCAAGGTTAACTATTGAAGTTAGCTTCATCATTTTAATGTTAGTTATAGTTATTTATAAAATCATAAAAATATATAATATTGAATTAATCAATGAAAAATGAAAAATGATATATAGGTTGGATGCAAATTCTACCATAATAAGAAATAAATTGTTTGGTGTATTGGTCAAAACTGCAATTGCTTAAATAAACATTTTTAAATTTGATCAATAATATCTAAATTATAATTTTAATTAACTTATAATTAAGAATAGCTTATTATGTAATAAAATGTTATATTATTTAATTTAAAACAAAAAATATTTGCAGGTATAAAACCAGATTAAAAATAATGTGATTTCAATTAGTTATTAAATTGTATTTTACTACAAACAGTGAAATTTTCTAAGAAATTACACAACTAAGCAGATTTCTCTTAATATTATTAATAATTTATTAAAAATAATTACAATTAAATATATTTTTTAACTTACATAATAAAATAAAAGAAATTACTATATTTTTATAAATAACTTTATGAAACTTTTGAAATATATATCAATTTTAAGTAAATTGATTTTATTTTTAAATTAATATATTATTTTTAGAGTTTGTAATGAACTTGAAAGATTTAAATAATAATAATTACATCTGCCGCCGCCGCGTTTGTTGTCTTCTCTGTGACGATTAGAAACTGGTCGATCATCATAATCTGAACCACTGTTATAATTATCATGATCGCCACGTCTAGGGGAAGAATTTTCATGAGAGCCCTTTCTGATGGGAGAGGCACCACGCACAAATAACATTTCATCGTCATCTTCATTTGCATTCTCTTCATCGCTTAATTTTTTTTTCTAAAATGAATAAAATTTTATAGTAATATATTTAAGTTTAAATATAGTATTCAATTACAAATTTGCTTTAATTTTATAAATAGTGATAAGAGTTGCTTGAGATATTTAAGAAAATAATATACTGATTAATATTCTTATATCATTAAAATATCACAAAAAATAATTAAAAAAAAATTAAAATAATGTTAAAATGAGTTTAAGCATATTTTAAGAAGAATGTAAACTTTGAAAAAGTAGTTTTATAAATATATTAACCTTTTGATCTCTAGAACGTTCATCATCTTTATCTTCATGATTTCTTTTCCTATTCTTATTTTTATTGCTTTTATTTCTAGATTTATTATCATGATTCTTTCCTCTATCTTCCTCTAATGCTGCCCTAATAGCCTTTTCAACATCACCAGCCCAATCATCACTGGTAGCACCTTTTTGTCTATTCAATCTATCTGAACTTCCAGATTTTCTATTTTTGCTAAATTTATTGTTAAAGCTTTTTTGTTTTGGTGAGTCAGTCTTTCCTGATGTAGGTTGTTTTGATGGTGGTTCCAAAGCTGGTTTAGCTACTTCAGCAACTGGAACTGGTTCGTCATCCTCATCAGAGGGTATCTCTCCATCCTCCAAATCATTATCATCATTGCTGCTAGTAAAACTTTTATTTAATTCATGTTGTTTTATATAATCACTTTTAAATAAAAATATTTATAGTGAGTAACTTTTCAGACTCTCAATAGAATTTAATAACATTGAGATTACAAAATAATCAAATTTTATTCAGTGTCCAAAAACATACTTACAATATTAAATTTACATTTATATATATATAAAGTGAGATTAATTAAAATTTTGTTAATTTTTTCATTTTGTAAACATTTAAATTTTTATTAATTTAAAATGATGATTATATCTATATTATATAATTGGCTTAATAATTGTCATGATATTTATAATTTATTTCAAAACATTTGTTAAAATTATTTTTGATTCCTAATACTTTAATCCGTAATTTAATCTAAAATATTTAAAAATACGAGTTTATTGTGAAATAATATTAGATACTTATTAAATGTGACAAACAGATATCTTTAACATTAATTTATATATTAATTATTTTAATAAAATAAGATTTTCATTACTTTTTAATAATAAATATATTATATTTTTAATTGTTAACGTATAATTTAAATTAATATAAGTTAAGTTAATATTGATATTAAGTGCAATATCCAAAAGTAAATCTGATATATTGAAAAATACATGAAATTCTGTATATTTGTAAGTCTTATTTGATGAATAGTTTAATTGAAATATATAATATGAAAATTAATCATTATAATTTATTAATTTATAAGTTATTCATAATTAATTTAAATCAGCTTTTTTATTTCATGTACAGTTCAATTGTCGAATGGAGTCATTTAATATGTTGTATTAAGTTCAAAGTGTAGAGAATATCGTGTAAATATAAATCATCTACTATCCAAAACAAAGACATTGATCAACTCTCACCAGCGGTTAATTTTCTACGGCGTAAATTCGATCGATGCATGACCGCCTTTTCATAATCACGGCAACGCGAAATTCTTTCGTTTCTCATATAAATTGAATTTCCTGTTCTTTTTTATTTAAATAAACGAATCTGTTTAATATATAAGAGATATTTGTTATCCTGGACCAATAAATTATAGCTTTAATATAAAACAACTTTTAAAAAGTCTTTATCTTATTTTTTTTAAATTTTAAAAAAATAACAAAAATTTTTTAATTTATACAAACTTAAATAATGTATTTACTTAAGATTTTAATAATCATATAAATAATCTGATTGTATGTATTGAAATAAACATTTCATAACATTGATTTTCAATCATAGCCCTTTGACTGATTGTTTTGAAAATTTATAGCCGTTGCATATTTTCATATCACCCGATTTTATATGTACTAAAATGTGTAATTCAAATATTTTATTTCGTAATTACATGCGTGCTTGATTTATATTTTGCATAAATAATTAATATTAATTTATATGTTTAAGCCATTGATGTAATAAAATTTTGTTATATTTTGTGTATATATGCATTTTGAATGTACCATATAGTAACAATACTTTATTATTCATAAAAATATTATATTAAGTATATTTCAATTAAACATTTTTGAAATCCAAATAATATGTATTTGAAAGGAAACAATAAAAACTAAATACTTTTACTCAATAATATCATATACTAATATCGTTAATTTCCTGTAATTTGTGTATAATTGATTATCATATAAATCGAAATACGAATAATTTTATTCTACACGTAATAAAATAAATGAAATTTAATTTCTTACCAAACTGTAAACTGGTCATTAATTTGTGGTTATCATCACTGTCATTTTAAAAATCAAACATCATACCATGACATGATTATTAAGAGATTTAACATTTTTTTTTGCATAATTTTTGCAAATATTTGTTTTCATAAAAATTATCATCATTTTCATCATAAGCATATAATCATCATTTTGACCAGCATCGCCATTATCATTGTCATCTCAATCATCATTCATTACCGTTACTGTTATTATTTTTCAACAGTTTTTAATATCACTGGAAACCTTGAGGTAGCCACAATTATGTATGTAATCGATAATTTTCTTATATGAGCGGCTAATGAAGAGGAAGTCTGTTTCGTTATTTGTGTTAAATAAAAGTTAATCGTATAGGTATCTGTGGTATATCATAGGTTGTATTTATTTTACGAGTGTAGAAGTCAAGAAACGAAAAATTCGAAGCTTATCACTTACAGTCGTCGCCTCATCGTATGTCTTGTCGAATGATAAGAAATTTAGTGAAAAACAAAACATTAATCTGTATTTTGTTATTAAATACGCATTGGCTGTGGTTTAAGATTTGAAACTGACATGGTTTTTGACAAATATTATGTTTGATTAAATGTTTTTGAGTAAAAATAAAGAAAAATAAATATTAAAAATTGTTAGTAGATGAATTACATGTGCTGATGTACGTGTATTTTTTCTAATTTTTTAAAAGATATTACTGATATATTTAAAATAAAGTAAAATGTATAATTTATAAATTTAATTTGTTTTCCTATTTTTAACTTGTTAAATAATAATTTTGCAATATTTTCAAGTATTATTTTAAGATAACAGTATTAATTAAATTAGTGTTGTAATTATTCTTTTTGTAAAAAAATAATTTAATTATAAACGAAACTAAAAATAAAATTTTTAAATAAATATTCTAAACTTTCATTCATTTACTTACATTTGAATAATTTCAAGATCAATCTTTTTATTCTATTTACCATGAAAATTTTAAATGTTTAAAAGTAAAACAGACGAATACGTATTTGTGTATTGAAATCACGCACGCACGCACGCACGCACACACACACACATATATATACATATGATTATAAAAATGCAAAAATATTTAAAAAATTATTTTAATGGTAAAATAAAATAGTTGTACATCTAAAGACAAATGTAAAATCAATACATACAATCGCTCTATAATAGTATTTCTTATGGTGATTTGTTTAATGTACTCCGGTGCCAAATAAACTTTAAAATCCGGATCGAAAACGAACTCGTCGATGGAGTTTTTCTTTTAATTCATTGCATTCTTTTAGTTAAGCTAATAAAACGATGTATAAAGATTGCACATCAGTTAAGGAACACGTTCGAGCAAAATATTTTATGTCTATATGGATGATTTATCCAATAAAAATGTGTATCTTTGATATATGTTCACGAATCCAATTGCTATTTTGAATTTATAATTTCTTTTATTTATTTTAGTTGTTTATATTATAAATAACGCGGTATCAAATAATTTTTTAGTAAAAATCAAGCAAAATGTATCTTATAAATGTCACTAAATAATCAATAATTTTTTTAAATACCATTTAATAATATTTGCAGTAAGATTATAATATCGATCGAATCTTCTATTATTGAGAAATAAAATCTAAAATAAATAACTTAAAAATATTAACATACATATGAAATTATTAAATTAAATAATGGCCAATAACTATAAATAAAAAATTTGAGAATAAAAGAAAAAAAATCGATTACGTTAATGATCAAAATGTATATAAAATTTTGTGTATTAATATCGACCAATATCGCATTATTGAAATAGGTAAGATGTTAAAGAATACCATGCCCAACGTTAGAGAAATTGTGTAATTATAAGAAGCTTGTTAGTTGTGTATATATATCTAGTTTTTTTGTTTAATGATAAATTGTACATATGTTCATTAACAAGTTAGTTTTAAATTACATAAGTATGTAAGGAGTCTTGTAATAAGTCCAAAGTATCGTTATAAAATCATGAGGGATTCGCGCGATTTCTCACGTTAAATGTACAATAATCGCGAAAAGCAAGTTAAAATCATAAATCTCACGTGAGCAAACAGTACTAGCCATTTATGATAATTAATCAGACTGATATGAGGATGCATTATGTTTTCAAGTATATATATATATATTTTTTGAGTATTTATATATATATATATATATATATATATATATAATTTTATGAAGATAATATATAAAAAATAATTAGGCAAACCTTTGAATAACAGTCTCAGACGCCGAAACACTTTCGAGGGCCATAATTTTTTAATTGTTATTCTATTATTTATTTTTACGAAGAAATAAAAACGATCGATTGGTGATCGAACGTTTGTCTTTTTCTCGTTTTTCTACGCCATACGTCACTATGTATCGTCGTTGTCTCCCTGGGACGTACATATATGTACGCATATATTATTCTGCGTGTGTATGTACTTGTTTAGCGCGATGCAAGTTTTTGCAAAATAAAAATGTCGGCTGTTAGTATGTCTCCTTCTCCATTTTGCAAAGTGTGTACGTTTTGTTTTACTCTTTTCCACCTCCTGTTATACAACAAAAGAAAAAAATGAGACTAAATATTTTAATCAATCGTTATCTCAAAACTAATTCAGATAGTTAATTATAACGAAAACCCGTTTTTCTTTTAAGCTTAAAACAAAAGTTAGCTACTTTTATATAAAATTTCGTTTTTATCAATAGAATGCTAAGTACTATATTAGTATCATATTATCTCCGAATTTCCCTTTCATACTCTTTACATATAAGTTTCCATTCAATTTCGATCATCTTTATATATATAAATCAACAAAAATGCCTTGCTCTATATTCTGCATTAAGGTTAAATTTTAACATGACGTAACATACGCTTAAAACGAATAGGTCTCACTCTCCCTTTTTTCTCCTTCCTTCTCACATAAAATTCATTAATACTTGGGATCGAAGTATCAATAACCCATGTATATTGACATTAAGCGATCGGGTCAAAAATTCGCGAGTTTTCGCAGTTGCGCTACAAACATACACACAAAGGACCAAGTGAGCAGTTATATGGCACGCGCGCGATTACACACGCATGCATACGCAGTCGGCAAATGTCATCAGAATATCAACTGTGATTTCTTTTTCGCTACGGCAACTCCAAAAGTGAGCCACCACCCTATTACTTGCTACGCTCGACGTGGCACACGCCTACCTTATTATCTCTATAAGTAGACAAAGCATGCGTGAGCCGGGTGTGTGACCTTAAACCGAATATTGTCACAGCCGCTTAATTTCATAAGACGAGGGCCTGCTTGTCGTGCGCGTGTATTTCCGTTTTGCCACTTCAAAATAAAAATCGGTTATTAAATAAACAGTCGATCATGTTTATATTTACTACTCCGCACGTCAATTCTTACACTGTTACGCGATATACTCATGTGTGATATTGCTAACATTGCATTGTCCATCGTATGCTCGATGTATGTGTGAATTTAATATCAACGTAATAGGCTCATGACTTGCATTTAATTTTCAATCGAACTGGATATTTAAAATTTTATTGGCCTTACAAAGTAATTTTAATGTCAATTCGCGAACAATGTGAGATTTTTTAAATTCTATACATATATATATATATATATATATATATATATATATATATTTTGTATGTGTATACCTGCATGGGTATATATATATACATACACGAACACCACTCGTTGAATTTAATGTACACAATCTTTTTGCCAAATGCTTCATAATAAAAAATAGATTCTGAAATCAAAGTTGAGCGCACTCCGAAAAAAAAACAAATAAAAATATAAATTAGAGCAATAAGATAATTTACATTTTTACATGAATACGGAAACACGTTAAAATTAATTTATTTAAAATTTATTAAAAAAAAAAAAAAAAAAAAAATTATTTAGTTTTCATTATTAAGTTTTTTAAAGTTCTGGTAACTATAAATTATACTTGATATATAATATAATACTTCTTACATTAAATGATTATAATTTTAAAAGGGTATCTATTGCAAACGAAGAAGCTATTATATCCGTATTTATGATTAAATGAAATTCTATGCTATTTTTTAAATAAAATTTTCCTTTGTAATAAAATCAAAAACGGAATTTTTAATTTACATTTTTATCATTATGAAATTTAATTTTATTGAAACTAAGAAATAAAAAATTTATAGAATTTTATATTTTTAATTTCAGATACCATCAATAGTAATATAAATTTTTGGAGTAAAAACCCTGAACATTAATCATTGTAAGATACAACGAAAATACTGTAAAAGAAAAACCGCCACTACTAAAGCAGAATAATCAGTCTTTTCACTCCAATAATTTAAACAACCGATATACGGCATTACGTACGTGTTAATCTCAAATTTAGAATGTTCAGAAGTATTATATTATTTGTATACTGGTTGATCAATTATCAAAGGAACACCTTAAAATGTCGCTCTTTTCGGCTAATAAGCCAAAATGCGTCAGTCACTGAAAAGTCATTAAAGAAAACAATATAAAATTAGAAAAGAAAATAATATTAAGAATACCTCGAACAGTCAAATCAAATTGACCACCCCGTATACTATTAGTGTGTATATACCTACTTTGCATGAGTATAGTTGACCTAAGTGTGCTACTGTACAACACTATGTATCATATATGCATGTATATGTACACATTGGCGGAATCTCGATCATCGTATATAATCTGCGCCTCATTATTTTGTCAAACATGTATAGCTGTCATTTTACATAAGCACTCACACGTTCCTATATACACATACATACATACACATATATGTATATAAATACATATATTCATATATATATATATGTTGTGTAGCGTCGTCGTGGGCGTATATATTTGCATTTGTCGATTATTTAAAGGGCATTTTAAAGTTCTTCCCTCCTTTTTCTCTCTCTAAATTATTTTTAAATGTATCTACGCAAAGAAAATATTAATGTTCTCTCTCTCTCTCTCTATCTTCCTCATAATTTTTCGATCTTAATTATTAAAATAAATGAAATTAAAAATTGATTTTCAATGTATGTCTGATTGTGCACCAGGTGTTTTTTGTGCGCGCGAGTATAATTTCATAATTTCAAAAACGTATAAAGACCGTGATCATAACCTGATATCGATTGCCAACTCCGTCATTCTGTCTCCCTCCCAAGGGCAATTTTCCTGTGGCTTCTTTTCCCCTCCCATCGGTATTTTCCACGCGACCCGGAGAAATCCAACCTCTGCATGAATATATATATATATATATATATATATATATATATTCATACACGGATGTCTTTCTTTCTCTAACTCATGCCATTTAATGTTGAGAATATTGAGTCTGCTATGCGTAAGTGTGCACGCGCGAGTGAGTGTCCGTATGTACAATGATGCGCGCGCACGGTGCGTCTGCTTAAGGCTTCACGATTTCACGAATAACGGATGCAATGCAATGCCATTTGTATATCTATATTTTAACACTTTTTAAAAATAAGTAGAGATATACAATTAAAATGGTAAAGCACTACACCCTAAATCACGAGTAATATTACCAAATACGAATTAATTATTAAATAAAAAAAGGCTGCGTCATAGCCGTTTCTCAAATGGTAATGATTTCTCGGAAAAACTTACGAAACCATTAATTAATTATTTTTGGCATGAAAATTAATTGAATTAATTGTCTGCAGTACTTATAACACAGCGTCAAGGAGATGAAGAAACGTGTGCATGCACTTATGAGTGCACACGTTTTATTGTGTATGTGTGTGACCGCGTTCATCTTCTGTCGTCGTTGCGTGCGCAGCTGGGCGATATCCAAAGGAGACCCGAGACGTTTACCCGAAAAATGGCCGATCAATGGCTTTTTCAGATATTCTATATATATATATGTCGTACCGTGAATGTGTATGATGTTCCACAGGGTAATTATATTACAATTTTACTATCTTCTTCTGGATTCAAGCCTCACGCGTTGTTTTAACTGCCGTTAATTTTAAAGTTCTTTTAACAAAAAAAATGTCGCTTCTTTTTTCTACAACGAAGAGACGTAGAGGCGAAAAAATTTTTGTCATTAATGAGATGAGAGGTAAAAATGAATTGTGCTTATTAGAGAAGTAAATGGTGATGGGCAGACAGACGCAGACATAAACAGTCAGACAGAATGAGAGAAATTTACACACGCATATATATATATATATATATATATATATATATATATATACGCATATATATATATATATATATATATAAAT
>JAPYYT010003664.1:0-12093 GCA_030522565.1 Ceratosolen corneri | reverse complement strand
TTATATTATATAAATATATATATATATATATATATATATATATATATATATATATATATGAAGCTGTTTAATTCTTAATTATTATAAATGGATCTTGAAAAATATATATACTTATATATATTGTGTTTATTATTTCATTACATATTATTTTGTAAGCAATTTATTTAAAGGAATATGCGCAATGTTTGATTTTTAAAGGTCTATTTGTACATACTGAAACTTAACCTAAAACTCAAGTTGTTCCATGAGACATTATAAATTTGTTTCTAATATAATTTATCAAAAGATGATTTATAAATATTACTATATTTACTATATATACAGTATTTTACTATAATTGGTTTTAATATGTTTCTTGTTAAATGTTATATTAAGTCATTTTTAGTAAATCAAGTTTATTTAATTGTTGACCTATTATCATTAAATTAATTTAATATTTTTTAATTTAAAAAGTCTTTAGAAAACGTTATTTATCTTTAGTTAATGTTATATATTTATATTAATTTAATCATCATAGGCCATATAGGTTTTTTTTGGGTTTTGGTATACATATCAAAAAATTTTAACACTACTCAGTTTTTATAATAATTTAATAATAAAAAACCTAATATATTATAGTACTATCAATATTTATGATTCAATTTTTAATTTTATTTTCATGCATTTTAAATAAAATGGAATTACGTGATTATCGTCAGTTTATTCGTTGGTTTTATTGTTAATGATTATAAAACATGTTTGAATCTATTAATATTAAATTGTTTCTTAAGTTATAAGAATCCTTTGATAATGCAAAATATTCTATTATTTAAAGAAATTATTTTTATCATTCAAAACTATTTATATTTTTAGTCAATAACCCACTATTTTAAATTATAATATTGTGCATTTCTAAAACTATAAAATAAAATTATTACAACTTGCTAAATGAAATTAGATTCAATATTTAATTGTAAAACTATTATTTACATTATTTTAACAGAAAACAAGTATTGTAAGGAATTGTAACATAACAATGTATTATGTATATTTTATAGCTTTTAATAAAATTACAATATACTATTATTAAATGATCAAATCCGAATAAGCATAATAAAATTTAATTATTTTTTGTGCTAAGAACTTATATACATTTACAATACATAAAACAAATCTCATCTTTTATGTATTATAAAATTATTCTATACATATTCGAAAATTTGATGATTATTGCATAGTTGCAGTTACAAATTTTATGTAAGCTAAATTGTTAATTGTAATACATCATAATACTATTGTATGAAATTGGTTTGGGTGTTAAAAAGTTATAACTATTTTTCTCATTTATTAATTATATTTATACCGTTTTTTACCGAGTACTATAATATTTTACGGGTTTCGCCTACTCAATGTAGAAAACTAACCTCAAGAATAGAAGATTTTGTCTGTA
Source organism: Ceratosolen corneri (assembly GCA_030522565.1). Taxonomy (NCBI): domain Eukaryota; kingdom Metazoa; phylum Arthropoda; class Insecta; order Hymenoptera; family Agaonidae; genus Ceratosolen; species Ceratosolen corneri. Next base: position 10,664 of record JAPYYT010003664.1, on the reverse strand, counting down.
GTTTTTTAAAAAAGAAAGTCAGTGATATAACAAAAAGACTTGTTCTATAAATGCATAGTAAAAGAAACTACTATTTTATACATAATAAAGGAATGTATTAATCTATACGCAGTGATTTTTTCACTGGCCGTTTGTGCTGAGAAATGAAATACAGTGCACCTTTCATATATTTTGGATGAAATACATTCTACTTATACAGTGCGAGTAAATATATGATCACTGTTATTAGCATAGTTTAAAGAAAATAAAAATACGGATCTTTTTCATACTTTATCGTTTTCAGGGCTACATAATTTTTTTGTTTTCCTTTCTCTTTTTCACTTGTTCTTATTCTTTTATATTCTCTTACCATGTATCGCATGCATAGTAATTCATTAACCTTATCCCACCTACTTATTAAATGATTAAAAGGCGTACGAGTACAATTTGTACCACCTTATAGAAAAATGAGAAAATATATTTTTTATTATATGCAATTTATATACCAGATGTGAACGGAAAAATGTAACTTTGCTTTGACAGTATAAAGTATAAATAAAAGAAAGTATGAATTGCGTAGGGGTGAAGAATTTCTTGAAGCGAAAAAAATACAAAAGGATATGCCGGTACTTTTTAATATCCTTATTTTTCATTCTTTTATTTTTTACTATTTTTAGTTTAATATTAATATCTAATTTATCAAATATCAAAGTAGAATTTTCGAAAGCGGTATCCGCAGAAAAATATTTTGAGGGAGTGAGTGAATAAGGTATATAAAGACAGTGTAATGAGTGATAGGATGAGAGGGGAGTAAGAAAAGTAGTGACGTCGATTAATCGTTAGTAGTGTCGAGGAGAACAAGCTATAGTAAGAAAGTTGTGCGATTGTGAAGGGCGAGGTAAAAATTACAACGTACATCCATAAGCAATGCAAGAGGGTATGATCAAAATTGAGGTGTAGAGATTACATTGCCGTTAATGGTAGTTATTCATAAAAGGATAGGTTTTTGCCTGAGTATAGAATACTGACATTCAACCACTGCAGCATTATTGCTATATTTTAACATTTTTTCCCTGTTAATTTTAATGCTTGGTTATAAAGGGTAAGTTTAGTTTTGAAGTATTAAAGTTTTCGCTCTTTTTTTTTATTGTAATTTTTTCTGAAGTATCCATAAAAGAAAGATTTTTTCTTAAATAAATTTTAAAGAGAAAAAACTTTAAAAGTATTCAATATAGTAAAACATGTTTATTTAAAGACTATAATAAAATATAATTATGAAAGTCATGTTGATTCATGAAAATTTAATAGGTATTAGTATATATATAAATTATAATATATTGATTCTATACTTATTGATAATTAATAATAAATATAATTGGATCAAAGAGAAAATAAAAAGAATATGCCTTTAGAAATTGTTTTTATATGGTTCTGTAACTATAAATAAATTCCATAAAATGAAATTTATCGATTATATTTAATATATCAAAAATAAGTAAATTATAATAATGATATTTTATATCTTAGTTGAGTTTTTTATTTTAAATAAGTTAAATACATTGTTTTATATTTGGAAAATAAAAAATGTGGTTTTAATTAATTTGTGTATTAATCATCTTTTAATAAATTAATAGCAAAAGATATTTATACAGATTTATCAAAATTTAAAAATTATTTAAAAGTTTTTAAAAACCAATTCAGAAACATATTAAAAATAATATAATTATTTAATTTTATATTTTTAGACATGTTATACTAAGTTTTAATATAAATTTTTTATATATGTAGGAAACAAAGAACAGCTATGATAATGAGGATGTTTCTTTGTAATTTAATAATTGTAAAATTCTCAATGTGGATAGAGCATCAAAAGAGTTTTTTAATGAAACTTTCTGTGAAATCCAAGAAATGACTTTTGGGTACAGGATAAGACTACCTTAGTTTTAGCTTAACTTAAAAGAGTTAATAAATCGACAAGTTACTGTATAACTAAAAAACAGTTTACCAATTAGTACTTTAAAAAGTTAAGAATAAGTTTTGATTAAGTGTGTTAAATCTAGAACAATATGTGGAATATGATGTGTGACGTGATGCCAACTATTGTAGAGGACAGTATTAGTCAACGGAGTTCTCAATTTTCTGGAGAAGATACTAACTTTGAGCACCTAATGGTTTCAGTACTTGATGAACGAGACAAACTCATGGACTCTTTGAGAGAAAGTCAAGAACGTCTTCAAGAGACTGAATCTAGATTACAGGATCTTGAAAAGGAGAGGGATGTTCTAAATCGACAACTTGATGCTAACATTCCGCAAGTAAGATAAAATAAAATTTAAAATATTATTTAATTATATATTATTTTATAACATATTTTGTTAAAATTTTTAACAATCTTTAACTCTCAAAGCTCATAATGATAATTATTATTAATATTATAAATAATGATTTCACAAATTAGGACGATTTTATTATAAAATTAATATGTATTCATCCATTGATATTTATTATAAAAAAAAATGTAAATATAAATATTTATATTTCAAATAACTTAAATAAAGATCTTACTTTTAAATAAAACCTTTTTAAGAATAAAAATGAAATCAAAACATTTTGTAATAGTATTAAATATTTACTATTTATTTATTATTTACGTAATTTGTTACAATTCATTTTTTAATAAAGCTTTAATTAAAAATGTATACAGTGTTATTTAGTATTGATTATGATTGGTAATTTTTTAATGAAATGTAAATAAAATATAACTATAATTACTTATATTAACTATATTTATGAATTTGCATCTCGTACCAATATTTTTAAATGCCATAAAATCGAACTATTTTATAATACGTAGTTTCGAAATATAATTATACAAATGTTAATTGTTGACCTTTTTTACTAATTTATTTAAAAAGAAAAATTTATTTCATAATTTGTATATTAATAATCAATAAATTTATTTACTTTACATACTTTAATTCACAAAACTTATAAAAAAAAAAGGGTTATCTTTAAAATTTTATAAAAACTTAGCTCACTTGATCCACAATATTCGTTAATATGTTATTTTATTGTTTAAAAGGTTATTCGTCTGGTTTTATTTATCTTTATTATTGTAATTTTTAATTATTTAAGAATTAATAAATAAAAATAAAAACGTTCATAATAAAATATATGTATATACTACATGCATGCATGCATACATACATACATACATACATACATAAATACATATATTGAACTACATACAATTAAATCAACATATTGTTTCATATTAATAATACGAATTTACGTAATGAATTTATTAGCGTATTTGCAGTTTGATGAAACTTTCAATGATTTACATTTAGTTTATACAATTAAAATAAATAAAAGTCTATCAATAATGCTATAGTATTCAAATATTCTTATAACTTAAAAATAATAAAAGTTGAAGAAATATGTGAATAATTGATGATAGTTAAATGATTTATGATAGTTGATAATTGAATTGATCATGCAACTATCAGTGGATATCCATTCCCATCATAATAGATAAATTATAATTGAGATAGTTAACGAGTAATAATAAAAATAACAAAGATTAGATGTAATCTATTCATGTAATCATACGTAATTGTACATGAAAGTCTAATGACTATTAATTGAACATATGTTTATATTCAGATTAATAAAAAAATTGTTATCAATATTATTTTTATGAATACTATATCAAACTCTTTTCAATAAAAATGCACAAACTTCTATCAGATACTCAATAAAAATATAATGTAGAATTATATCACATATATATATTATATGTATTTAATTACATTTTTATTTAATTATTTAAAAGAATAAAGTAAATAGCAGTGCATTTATAGTCAACAAGGGCCAGTATATAATCTTGATAGAAACAACATTTACTATATTAATATAATTTACTGTAATGCTTCTTAATATTTCAAATTAATTTTAATTTGTATATAGACATTACCTTTTTTTACTTACTATTACTTTTTCTTTAAGGAATTATATTTTTTTATCATATATAAAGTGGTTCCAAAATTAACTCAAGAGTGAATTCTCTTCAGGATTTTGTGGAGAGGAGACAGATAGTGGAAGATGAGCGGTAGCAGGAGTGGTAAAAACTGAGCTAGTAATGTTTTAAATACAATTGTAAATTGCCTTTATTGAAAATATAGATGTGAAATATATAACTATAAATTATTTTTGTTGGAAATATTGATAGAAAATATATATCTGTTTATTGCCTTTGCTGATAAACTAGATAGGAAATATGTAATTATAAATTGTCTTATAATACTATATAAATATAATACTAAGATTTATTAAGAGCTTCTTTTATAGTTCTTTCCGAGTTCTTTTATACAATTTTAATAATCAGTCGTAAATTGATTACCGTGTTGCTTGGAAAATAATGATTTTAACTCTTGAAGTTAAGATATCTCATTTGGCGGCCATTAAATAGGCTTGTAAATGAAAAAATATTTGCTGGATCTGTAAAATGCAAAATATCAGCATATTGTTGTGCAAGTACTACTTGCCGTAGATTCAGAATATATGCAGGGTGCCGAATGGTAAACCGGTGATCAATCGTAAGATGACTGCTCTCCTGCAGTATACTACGAAGCTGGTGATTGTATTCCGTTGACCTAGGAAGACAAATGTTAAATGATGCTCAGTTGTAAATTGAATGCTTTGAAATTTGCAGATCAGCTCATTGAGTCTAGCAGCTTTGTAAAGTTGAAATAGTAGTGCCAGACTAACTTAGCTTTGAAGTTTAGCTGCACAAGATCCTTTTGGAATCTGTCACCTCGTGCTGTAAAATATTGAGATTGACTTCTCATAGTTCCGCAGTGATGGTCCGCGACGGCGGTGCAGAATAACTTATACTTGAAGTTGAGTTACACAACGATTCTATGCAAAATCTTCATCAATTTGAGAAACTCTGATTAATTAGATAACTACCTTGTATTTTATTAAAGAGATTTCAAGAGTACAAGAGTTGAAAACTATATTCATAGATACCTCTTTCAGAGTTCAAGGTTCTATATTTCAAGAGTTCTAGTTCAAAGTTCTACTACAACGGCTCGTGTAGTCTATTTTATTGGCATCATCCCGCTTCTAATATAATATAATGAATGATTGTCTTAGTGCCAAATGTTGCACTGGTACTCAAATTGCTTCGCAATAAATTAAGTATAAATTTTGCTTGTTTTTTCCGTGAGACGGTGCAATTAAACCAGGGTGGTAATCCACACTCTTGGTATTCGTAGAGTATTTAAAATGAGACACTTGAACCTTAGTTGTATGCATAAGTTGTAAACACTGGTCAAGCCGAGACCCTAAGATCCGGGGATTCGAGAAAATTAAGCTGCTTGAAGCATATCTGGTGATTATAAACTGCTGAAAATTCTAACGAATTTTCCAAACAATTAAATACTATATAGAGACAATTGAAGTTCCCACGGAATCTAAAACAAAAGTATAATAGCTATAACGAAAACAAATTTTCTATTTTCAAAGATTCTTAGTATTATATTTAACGAAATGTAATATGCGTGAAAAATATTTAGAATATTGTATCTTATAAAATTAAAAATATATTGTAAAAGATTTATTTATCCTTTGTAATAAAATTTCGTTAATACAGTATAACGCTGGTCTATTTGAAAAAAAATGTAGCAATTGTCTATTCATATTAATAATAGATGAAGTGTAATAGATCAGAATTATTAATAATTTGAGTGATGTTAAGTGTTATAAAATGTATGTCGTAGTCCACACTACAGCAATATTCAAGCGTAAATGAATCTTACCAAGCATGGACTTGTGTCTCCTTAGATCAACAGGGTTTACCTGCTGTTTTAGTGTGAGCTCAATGGAAAATTCCACTCGTACTTGTTTGCGCCTTTTCCTTGTGTACTGCAACTTTGGTCGCACTGGGTTTGTAACACAGTCCAGAGCTCGCTGCTTCCCTCACAGTGCGTGCCTTGAGCTTCCTTGAATCTTGATGCTTTACTTGTACACTGATCGCGGAGAAGCTTTTCACTAATCACAAGCTTGTATAAGCGGAATCTGAGGCAGTGCGCCGAAGTCGCTGTAGTTGAACTCTTCACATCGCTTTTTGCGCGGGAAGATTTTTCTCGCACAACTATGAGAGTGGAAAATTTCGGTGATTGGTTAAGAGCTAATTATTCAGTTGTCATTGGTGCCCTTTGACCGATAGTGTTGACGCCCTTTTAGGCGGTGGAGGTATCGAAGCAGTAGTCGGCCGCACGTCGGAGCGCCGGATCGGCGCATAAATCTTGTCCCGACGCTTCGGCCCGTGATGTCGCTTGACGTTTACATTATACAATATATGCATCTATGTTGTGATAAACAACTCGTACGATATTTGGCAATAATATATATATGAGATATATATATATGAGATATTATCGGAGAATACGTTGGTTTTACGGGGACATCTGGCAATCATAAATATAAAAAACATTCAAAGCAAAAGTAAAAGAAACAATATTATTTAGAGACTTTCTCTTGTCTATTCGGTTCTTGAACAGCCATACTTCTCATTATTTTCATAACGTACCGATTCCAAATAAAAAACAGTAAACATCAAACCACGCTTCAACTGCCGTGTGGCATTACAATCTTCAGTACAACACTTGGAACCATAGCGACCACTATTTTGTCAATTTGTCTCTTCAAAGGACGATGACACTACTTGGGAAGGGCGCCAATGATAGTATAATAATCAGCAGTCATTTAATCACCAAAACTTTTCACTCTAAAAAATCAAAGATGACCACCCCTACTAAAGGAGCAGGTTAAATACATTAAATTACGTTACACTCGTACTGCGTGAAGAAACTTCATATCTCAGTTTCATTAAAAGTCTACAAACTAAATAATACAAAAAAGTAACCAAAAGAGTTTCTCAAGAATCAGTGATCGACTCCACTAAAAAGAAGGCTTAATCCGACGCTGATAGGAAGATTACAATAATGTTCAAATCACTACAAATCAAATACACAACAGAAGCCCGGCTACCACGGTGTTCAATTTATTACTGAACGCATCCATTCTCACTCTACATTGCACATACCAGTGGAAAGCAATAGGATCAGAGCTTTGGATGGCAAGTGAGCGACTGATACATAAACAATTGGACGACAGCTACCACGGTTTTCAATTTACAACTGAACGCTGCTACAATTCCTGCATCAGCATACATCCAGCAATTAGCAACAAAACAAGGACAAATAGACTCAGGAACGACCCATTTACAAAGTAAGTAAAACCTGTAGAATCAATTAATATTAACACTATATTAATCAAGTAGTAAACTTGATTAATTGAACTTGGTATTCAATTTACGCCTGAATATCGCGATTGCACGGAAGTACGCCTCAAGAGAAACACAGCATTATATTTGTTCAGACATTTAATAAAGACAGTCTACAATATTACATACGACTTCTACGACCTCATTTCTTTCCACCATGCTATCTCTTCCCTTCAACTATCGGTCTTACCTCCACGCTACCTTAGGGAGAGTTCATATTTGAATTCATTTCCGAAAAGTATGTTATACGTATAATTAAATTATCACTGTTGGGGAACTAACTCGAGTGTGAACTTTCCCGAAGATGGTATGGGGAAGAGGCAGATAGTGGAAGGTGAGAGATAGCAGAATAAAGAGAAATGATGTCGAAAAAATCATATGTAAAATTGTAAAATACCTTTATTAATAATATGTAGGAAAATATAATGCTGTCTTTCTTTTGAATTGCGTGTTCCGCACTATCGCAATATTTAGGAGTAAATTAAATACCGCGGAGCTTGAAATAATTATATTCTATGATATAACATGATGTTATTTGCGAGTCGTTGTATCAACGTGATGTGTTCAGTGCCCAAGCTAGTGACAATTAATGTAATGGTTAGTTGATGAATGGAGTGTCATGAAAAGCTTTATTAGTCGCATTGGTCGTCACTTGCTCGCTGTTTATTCTTGATGCAAATATCCAATGAATGTCGCATTCAGTAGTAAATTGAATACCGGCAAGCGCCTCACTTCAATATAGCGAGTAGCACAATCCAGCAGGCTTCTATGCTTCTCTATCGCCAATTCAAAGCTTCTTATTTTTATTGCGGGCACTGAGTCTTGAGAAACTTTTCAGTTTAAATAACTTTGTATTATTCTAACGAGAGAGATTTGAAATCGATAGATTTCTAAACTATTCTGTCGCGGAGCGCCGATGACGCGATATTTAAAGTCGTCACCCTGCTTCTCGCCAAGGGGTATTTTTCTTTTACTTCTATGAGATTGGGACGTTTCCGTGATTGATTGATAACTAATTATTCGCCTATCATTAGCACCCCTTGACCGGTAGTGTCAACGTCCTTTTACGTGGTGGTTGTGACAAAGTGGTGGCCGGTCGTGCGTCGGAATCCCGTGACGTCGCTTGCGCTGTTGCATCAACGCTTCGACGCGTGGCTTGGCTTGTTGTTTACACTTTTCAAATATGTATCGGTGCGTTGTGAAGATAGCACAATGTGTGGCAACTACGCAAGGGTTCCTAGAAGTTTTTGTCCGTTTATTTTACTAGGTTCTTATTACAATACACGCGATGGTAATATTGAACATCGTTGTACTTTAGAGGTTCATTTTGAGTAAACAAAGTTCAAAAAAGTGTACTCGATGTATTTTCTAGTCTTGTTGTATGCTTTTGGTATATATCTGCCAATCATAAACATATAAGATATTCTAAAAAATTTTCAAACAAAGAGGTAAGATAGAGAGACGATCGAGAATCTAACGTAATCTCGAACAGTCACTTAAAAAAATATTTTCAATTGATAATTTTGTAAAATCATGCAAACAGTTTTAAAATAAATTGTGGATTTTTTTAAAGCACTTGATTTAAGCTAAAGCGATTTTGAAAACAAATTAAATTAACTTCAATTAAAAAACTTAAATATGAAGCAACTAATTAATTTAAATTTTATTGAAGTGAACAGTCAGTCTATTTTTGATTAAAATAGAAAATTATTTACATGATTTTACTTATCCCTAATCAAATACCATAAATTATTGTTTTTTAAACTAAATTAAAATAATAGAACTTTGAAAAGCTATTTACCACGTTATAATCCATAATTTGTAAAACCTAATATCAAAAATTTATTAGCAGGATACTATTTTTAATGTGGACTACATTTATACCCTTATGTTTCTAAACACTCTGGCTTTCAATGATTGGATGTAGGAATAATAAAACAGAGTTGCATATCCAGAATGTATGAGTATATTCTTATAAAAATATTTATTTATCTAAATAAAAAATAATTAAATATTTTTAATCAATGTAGTGGAAAAATAATAATTTGATATTTGTGAGATTCTGTTAAAATCTCGAAGGCTTTTTCATAGAATTGCGAGAGTCATCGTAGAATCGCGATTCTTGTAATACAAATCTCATTGTTTTACAATTAAGAGAATCAATCTTATTTTTGATAACCGTTATAGTTTTCCAAGAAATGTAAACTTTGACTTTTAATCTTATAACAACGGATAATTATAATAACGGAGTACAAGGTGTAGAATAGTTGTTACATAAAGGCAGTGAAATTACAAGAAAAATGATTTACGCATAGGCTTCTTACTAAATTAAAAAAGCTACAGACACCGGACAATCCAGTTACTTACTTATATTACTTATTTATGAATTCTTCCTTGATGTTAATATTTTTATACAAGAAGTTTGGAGCAGAAAAAACTTTAATTCGCTGGAAAGGACCCATAATTAATCGGCGTCTATATCTAAACTGCCATAGCTATCTTGTAAATTAAATAAACTCGATAATTTTTATCTAAAACTATTAAGACTTATTGACAAGACTACATGAAAATTCAGATATCATATACAGCTTGTAACTGTGTCTTGTATTAAACACTCCAAAAAGACCACTCTTCTTGAAAACACAACTTAATAATTACAGCACCACTACCTTCAATGCTTCATTTAATATTCAATCAACTATTCAATATTCAATATTTAATTCTTTATTTATATAACTATTCAACATATCATATATTATCGAATAAAAACAATTTCAGTTATCAATCAAAGAAGGCTCATTTAATAACATCCTTGCTAACTACCTCTCCTTTCACTATCTGCCTCTCACCCACTACATCTTGGGAAAGTTTACACACAGGTTAATTCCCGAATAATATTACAAATTTAGAATTTTTTAATTGACTAAATATTAGATATATAAGTATTTTTATTTCAGAAATAGAAATACAATTTCTTATAATACTTATATTAAAAAGTAATAAATTTAATATATACGTGTTCAAGAATCATGCAGTTTCTCGACTTTAGGTACTACCTCTTTTATTGTAAATTCTTTTCGTACATTCAATACGTTTATGATTGCCAGATGTGTCCCAAGATCTTTGAAATATTCTTTAAAAATAGATCGAATATATTTCCTTTATGACCGTTTAATGAGAGGGTTTACTCGGACTGAGCTACCAAAAGTTTTATAAGTGGTAACTTATAATCATTAAGTGTAATCATAAAGTACAATCATAAAGTATAATCACAAATAATAATCATGAATTGTCTTGCAAGATGAGTCTAGCAAAAAGTAAGGGACAAGTCCTC
>JAPYYT010003663.1:0-18011 GCA_030522565.1 Ceratosolen corneri | reverse complement strand
GTTATCCGGATTAGCTTAATTTTCTTTCTTATTTTACTCCCTGCTATCTCTCCCCTTCCACTATCTGAAATTTCACAATCGGGGTTACGCCCGAACACTATGTCTAATGGGAAATGATAGTGGCACTGAACAACAATTATCCAACCGTTGAAAAACTACTCAAATTGCTCGAAGATCAAACCACCTTCCATGTCAAGAACGAGATGTTCATGAATAAGGGACCAAGAACCGAAATCTCTAAGGTAATAAAACGTAAAAAATCATCAGTTAATATAACAATTCCTCGACTTTTAGGACAAAGGGAAAAATAAATACAGAACTGCATGCACAGAAAATAAATCCATTATCAGAATATCATAAATGAGAGAAAAGAATTTGTTCATAAAAATAAACTGTGTACAGTGTGTCTAAAATTATACACAAGTTTCTGTAATTCCAAGAAGGGTTGTGACATTTGTAAACGAAGATATCGTACTTTATTACATGTTAACACTGGACAATAAAGTATTATATCCAAGCAGTCATACTGCTTCGCCAAAAGAGGTAAAAGAGACAATCTATGATATAAATACTAATTTTTTTTTACAATTTCATTAACCACGGACTTGGTAGAAGCAAGTATAACAAGTAATAAAAACAATATCTGCCTCTTTGTTAGTCACAACTCTCATTCATAACAAGAGGTCGACATTTTAGAGCAAATAATAAATAAAAACATTATCATACCATCAGCAACAATACTAATAGCATCTAGAATGGAAAATCTATTTTCGGCTGACTGATGACAGGACCTTTCTTCACAAAGATTGAAAGGGTTTCTGGAGAAGACCAGGCATCCATGCTAACTAGCGACAAAGCATTGGACGAAATATTAATGAAATTTTGTGTTCATGAAGAAATGTCTCAAAATGAGACAGCACATTATACTCCTGAAGAACACATGTGCGAAGATTAGTACATCAATACACATTATCATTACCTCTCAGAGCGTCGCCCCTCATGTAGTAAGAATTCTATTAAAATTACCTTCAAGTTTTCTTGGAAAATCTTATAACATTGCAGGTAGATGGCTAAACAATCTATTGCAATGATTGAACAAGGATAACACCTACCAGAATTTATACAAAGAGTTCATGAGTTTAACGAGCTCGGACACATGAAAAGAATCTCAAAATTCACTAAACATCAGTAGCAAAATTATTTATCATATCGTGGTGTATTTAAACAAGACGATACCACCACCAAATTAAAAGCAGTCTTCAACTGATCCAGTATAACATCAACAGGTTATTTCATCAATAACATAATGCATACTAGAACAAATCTGCGTCTAGATATTTCAGATATCTTATTATGAATCCGACTATAGACACTTATTTTCTGCGGATATCACCAATACCAAAGTACAGGAAAATCAAAATCCATGAAGATGATTTGGACTTACAGAAAATACTCTGGGTTGACAAACAAGGTAACGAAGTGCCATTTTATTTAACAACCTTCAGTTACGGCTTGAAAACTACGCCATTATTTGCAGTGAGGACGATGCTATAGCTAGTTCAAAACGAACGGAACAAATTTCCCCTCGCTCTGCCTCCTATAACATCAGGTAAATATGTAGATGACAAATTTGGAGGTACAGATTCCAACCAAGAACTAAAGGAAATTGCAGTACAACTTTGCAGTCTTTGAAACAACAGATTTAAACATAATTAATGACTAGATTGAGAGTGACCACCGCTTGTTTATATCATTCGATGATTCCGAAACCCATAAATTAGGATTGAGATGATTACCAACAGACGATTTTTTGAAATTTACCATAGTAAATATAATAAATCGACAAGTACAAATTCTAAATTGCCTACAAACAGAACAATATTATCTGAAACTGCCCCTATCTTTGATCTTCTAGGTTTCGTATCCCCTGTAGTGATCAGAGCAAACATGTACTTACAACAGTTACTATTGGTCTCCTACAAAGTTGGACAAACATCAGATCAGAGTTAAATGAACTACCGCATAACAATCCGACGCTGGTTAAATATATATAGTAACTCTAAGGTGGAATTGCTTGGCTTCTTTGATGCATAAAACTTAGCCATTGGTAGCAGTAGTATACATAGCAGTCCAAATGAGAAACATTCAAGGGTCGCAATTGTAATTAACTGAGTAGACTAAGGTTGTTCCATTTAAGAAAATAACGGTAACAAAAAAGAAATTAACTGCAGCCTTACTACTAGAAAAGTTGGTAAATATATTAAAGATTCACTAAAATTAAACATAACAGCGACATACCTATGGAAGGATTCAACAGAAATTTTGAGTTTGATAAATTCGGATGCATCCAGGTGGAAAAAATTCGTAGGAAATAGGGTGAGTCGAATTCATGAAATTTGTCCAGATGCCAAATGGCGACATGGTTCTGGCTCATCAAACATAGCTGATTGTACAACGCGAGGTATTTAAAGTACACAATTGAGAAACACAAATTACAGTGGCATGGACCACTATGGATACAAGATAAACAACGTTGGCCAGCACAACCAAAGGCAAAGGATGAAGAATGCATGCAAGAACAACGTCCTAAAGTGTTAGTACTAATAGCTGTTGCAGAATACAAATGGCATTTAATAAACAGATATTCTGATATTAATAAATTGTTTATAATTAATGTATTATGTTACAGTTTCTCAGAAGGACTGCAAGGAAAGAGGGGATTGCCACTTGATGAGATAACCAGAGTATGGGTCATCTGGGCGCATATATTGAAAGAATTATTCGTGTCAATGAGGCGTCAGTACCGGATCAAATAAACATACTGCAATCCTGCCTCAACACTCACAGCTAACTACACTTCTCATTGATAATGTATATCAACCGATACTACATGGAGGCACTTCAAGTTTTATGTTCTGAATTGCATCATACGTGCTCGTCAGGCTGGGATCCGTGCCCATCAGTAGATGGGCCAACTACCCATTGCACGAGACACTATCAAGACTGTTCAAAGACTGGACGAAGAGCATAGAAGCTGAAATGCTGAATGTACGAATGAAAGGGGTATGTGACTCTTCAAAAGAGGCATTCATCATTGCGTATAGAAGGTTCACATTACATCGCAGTATTCCTGATATCTTGTATTCAGACTGTAGCCTTACCTTCTTCCAAACAGAAGCATCAGATGAAAATATTTTTTAAAGTTCTCCAGAGCATGACAAAATCAATAGGTTATGTCTACAATAAGGCAGTAAGTGGCAATTTAATCCTCCGACAGCGATATACATGGAAAGAAAATAAGAAGCAGCAATTAAATCGGTAAAGTATCATTTGAAACGCACATCTGAAGACACGCTAATAACGATGGAAGTTTAATTTTCTACTGTAAATCGAGGAAATCCTAAATTCACGTTCGATAGAACCAGTAAGTGACGACACTGATGACGCTGACTCAAGTCATTTTCTACTTGGGTGTCCAATTACCGCATTCCAGAACCATCATTGTAATTCATCCAACAGCGAGTTCAACGATTTTGGGTCAGCTGGAAAAAAGATTACCTCCAGCGACATGAAGAAGTATCAAATTGGTATCACAAGTACAAGAACATCAAGATTGGTACGTTAGTTCTATTAACGAACAAACGGATCGCACCATGCAAGTGGCCGCTTGCTCGCGTAATTGCGATACATCATGGAAAGGACGTTCTGTATAGAGTAGTTATGACAAAAACTGCAACCACCACCCTGACTGCCAATTCCCAAACTTACGGTACTACCCGTTCCAGTAAATGTTCAAGATTCCGGAGGTTCCTCGACCATCGGTACTATCTCTTTGTTTATAAATTCATTTCGAAATATTTTAAATGTTTATGATTGCCAAATGCGCTCCAAGAGCCTAGATAGTCAGAAAATACACACAGTATTAAATAGTATTACAGTATTACATATAATATGATCATCACGTGTTTTGTAATACGAGCCTAGTAAAAACAATGATCAAGACCTTTTAGGAATAATTGTATGCTGCCAAACTTTCTTATATATTCATAACGAGCCGAGATAAATTGGAAATCATGTAAACTCAGTCGTACTTCAAGACTCCGGCGTAACTGCGCAGGCTGCGGCCCAATGTCCCGAAGCACTACCGCCACTTTACCTCCGGCACTTCGCTCTCCTTCAAAAGGGGTTGACGCTATTTAGCTAGGGCTTCAATGATACTTTAAAATTAGATTTCACTGAACACCAAAACTTCCCACTCTCAAAGAAATCTAAGATGACCACCCCTAATCATGAAGATGCATGAAGACATTAAAATTAAATAGCACGCGCGCTGCGCTTCAGAATTCTCCTAATGATCACGCTCTCTAAAATAGTGTCCAATACAGTAGTCTTACAATCAAACAAGAGATTCTCGAACATCAGTGTTGGGCATCATTACATTGAAGCTTTGACCCGATGCTGCTACCAAATTGCTGCGCGTTACATAACGAAATCTTGGGTTTGCCGAGTTCAATTTACGCCTGACCGCCAGATCAATATGAATCTACCATTTGCGTTTCCCTTTCTGGGTTAACTGCTTAACGTTGCATAGATTGCAAGCGTGGTCCAGTGAATAGATGAAGATAAAAGAGGAGAAACCCAGAATTAAGGCAAGTAACGACAAATACACATAAATTACTGGACATAAGGCTCCCACGTTTGACACATAATTGACAACACATGGTGCTTCAGAGTCTGTTTTCAGACCAAAACATAATGCCTAGTAAGTAGTTAAATAAATAGTACGACTAATAATCTTTGTTAAAGATATTAACTTAAAGAAGTAAAGGCGAGTAGAATCAATAATGGGCCTTGTTAAACGCGTTTACTTAAAGAAGTAAATATCAATAGAATCATCTACGATAAACACCAATTATTAGATTAGAATAAATAATACAGTAAAATAATTAATATAACCAATCCAAGCTTAGCGGTATTCAATTTAAATCTGAATATTGCGACATTATAGTTATTACTATATTTTCCATGTCATTTAAATAAACACCGTCTTATAGTATTACATTCGACTTCATTTCTTTTTACCCTGCTATCTCTCCCCTTCCACTATCGTCATCTTCCTAACACCACCTTGAAAAGAGCTCAGCATCGGATCAATTCCCAAACACTAATCCTATTGTATAACTAAAATATCTGCTGCGTATATAAAAATACTTGTATGTTTTATCAAAGATTTAAAACAAATGCTCTATTTATCTATAAATTTGATTTAGTTTTTTAAATTAAAAAAAGATTTGTTTTTATGTATTATATTTTATTTTTGAAAGGTAAGAATACTAACCAGATACAAAATAGGTATATGATTAATCTTGGTGATGCATAACATTTTGAACAACCAGTTATGATGAGTATCAATTAAACCTTCTGATCTATTCATTTTACAGTATTCTAATCGCACTCAGAATATATTTTTGTATCTATAAGTATTCTTGCTACTTCAGTGATAATTTACAATTAATATTTGGTATTATATTACATTAATTATTTTTAATTACATCATTTTTACTGTTAATATTTTTTCTCTTTTTAATTAGATACCGATTTTATTACTTGTTTACTTAATTTTCCTCCTGGGCTTTATTTTTTTAAGTTATTATAATATTATTTATTTTGAATTTTATTATGTATCTAGAAATATTAGAGAAAAAAAGAATCAAATATCTAAAATAATTAAATTTATATACTAAAAAAAGAGTAAAATCCATAATATTCTAATCAAATTCAGCGATATTGTTGACGTTAACTTCAATTAAAAGAAATGCATGGTATCCAATAAGCATGAACGAATAAAGCATTATGGAAAAATGTTCCCAAATTCAGTATTAGTCATGAACTTGTAAAGTAATTTAATTCGATCTTTGCTGTAATTAAATCAGTTTCAGAAATAAAAAATATATAAAGCTAGAGAGAAAGAAAGAAATTTTTTATCCATAATATTCGTATTGGTTAATTTTTGTCGTTGAGTCGTTCGTTTTTCAAATAGATTCGCTAGCTTCCATCTGAGGCTAATATCTTCTTTTAACAAATTTGAAATTAACAATGAAATGATTCATTTTTTCAAAAATTTTTTTTAATTTTTATTCTAATATTGCTTGTTTTATATTTTTTTCAAGTACGTTGATAATTATGATATTAATTTTATTTATTATTTTATATAACATATTGATGGGGATGTTAGGTACTATATAAAGCTGGACATCATTTTTGTTGAAATAAAAAGATGAGTACAATTTTATACGATAATAAAATTTCCATTGACTATTCAATAATATGGAGTATATAGTCTACGTTTTATCTTTATCTATCATTTATCAATAGATTTTAAAAGTATTTATTGATATTCAAAATAACTTTATTGCAAGACACTTATATAATTTGACATACTAATATGGCAATGAAAGTGACTAGTTTAATGTACAATTTACCAAATAATATTCAAATATATAATATCTGCACATCACACGATTATAGGAAATGATTATCAATAATAAACCTGGAAATCGGGATTATATTTATTAGTAGAACATATGAAGCAAGTTATCAATATTTTATAGAAAGAAAACTATTAAACCCGAAGACTATATATCAATGTACAGTAATGAAATATGTATATCAATTATCTTAAATTTTTCTTAATTTAACTAGTTGTACGAATATTAGAAAATTATTTATTCTAATTAATTATAATTTATAATATTTTTCTAATTATGGTGGAGAATGTTAAACAATATTGGTGTTTTTATACTTGTTCGGCATCCGGCTCGAAAAGGAAATGGGCGCCGACCCGAGTGTGTGAATTCTCCCCACGAATGTGTAAGGGAGAAACAGATAGTGGAAGGGTCGAAATAGCAGGGTAAAAAGAATCGTAGACAAAATAGGCGGCTTTAATGTCGGTTAACACTTACATTTATTGAACAAAAAATAACTTGAAGAAGTCGCACTTGGTTAAACAGTAAATTACACTATTGTCGGTACAAGAATTATTGTATGCCGCACTTACACAATACGCGAAGCGCGGAGGGGTTTATAAATGGAATCTACGTTCTTTCTTTACACTTTTACGATCGATTTCCAGCACTGCCACACTGGTTACGCGTGAGTTTAATGCCGCGTAATTGCCGTACAATTTTTGCCGTTTTTAATTGCCGTACAATAATTGACGTTTGAAAATAACGGCGATGTGTCCCGTCGTACGTTTGAATTACGATTAGACGAATCGCGGTGTGGTCTTACAACTTGATCGGCTTTATGGGCCGAGGGAGTCTCGATCGGCAACACTGTTCCGAGTGAGATTACGTATCTTCGTTACTTCAAAAGGTTGTACAATCCGAATGGAGTAAGACGAGGGGAGACGTAATGGTTTCTACTAGCCTCTTGATGTGCTGTTCCAGCTACGCTCACTTCTTGGGAGCTCCTTCTAGGATGGGATTGGTTCATTCGCGGGAGTTCTAGCGTAGCGAGCTCAGAGTCGGGGATAAGCTGCTTCTTGTATACACAGGCTGACTGCTGGACTGGAGAGAAAACTCGCGTTGTAAGACCACGGTACTGTACTGGAGACCTTGAGAGAATTCTGCCCTCAGGGTGCTTGTGGCCTTATTTTATAGTCACAGGGCAAGCTAGGCCGCCGAGGGTGTCCAATTATTGGGTGGTGGTGGGCCAACTAATTTTCCTACTCTAGTGAGATTGTTGAGCATAGAATTTTACTTCCTTGAGAAAGGTGTAAGGGGCAAGGCCAAGAGGGTGGGGAAGGGGCTGCGCTGCGAATATGCATGCGCCCTGCACCAAGACGTTGTGCGCTGCAGCTCATCTGCTTGCTGCGCTTGGCTGTCGAAGCTGTGATCGCGAAATACAATTTGCGTGCACGATTAGACAAACAATGATACCGGTGGGCTACTAACAAGGGGGGGGGGGCGTATCGTTTCAAATTCAGACGCAAACAATAATGTACATTGCAAGAGTTACATTGGTGTAAAAAACATGGCAATCATGACATATGAGAAATTTAAAGATAATAATCACAAATAATATACATAATATAATAAACAGATATCGAAGCAGAAATAACATACAAAATAAAAATATTATATACTGACGACTCGGGAGTCTATCAAAATCCCGAACAATACTATATAAACTTAAATCAAATACATATCTTTAAAAAGAACGTTATTTTTTGCCTCACATTTATTATTATAAGTTTAAGATATTGTAACGGATATCTATTAAAAGAATTTTTTACAGTTTTTCCTATTCCATTTTGGAGATACAGGAAATGTGTGTGCTGTATCAATTATTATAAATAAGATTGCTATTAAAATTATTTTCATCTATGCTTTATTGAATATTTTTTATTTATACTGACAATATTTAACTATTTAAAATTTGTAAAATAAATATATCATAATAATAATATTTAATTTTTTGGATTATACTATATTTTGAACTAAATCAATATCATTTAAAACAGTAAAAGTATATCAATACAATACTATTTTTAAATATAATATAGCTTTACTCTAGTAGATAAAAAAATATATGTACACTCAAAAATTTTCCAAAAATTTTAAAATAATTTTTATAATACTGAACTCATTGAACTATCACCCAATAATTTCATTGATTTTTTAATTGTTATAAAACTTAAACTTATTCGAAGCGTAATTTTGAAAGTTAAAAGTTTTCTGAACTAAAAAAATTAGCTTTGTGGTTTTATGTAATATATAAATGCTTTAATTACTGTTTTTAACTTTTAATTTGAACTGAAACTTTTATCGTTCATTCTAATAAGCGAAAGAAGTTTTACAAATAAACATTAGTTAACTAGTTTATTAGTTAACTAATGTTCTATTAGTATTAATTACATTATAATTATAAATTATATTAATTATTATAAAACTAAATAATTGTAAAATATGTTCTTCAATTCAGCTTTCTTAGAGTAATTGTATAGTATAGTATAATTAATATAGTTTCTCTTTATTATAGAAAAGTAATATTTTTTTTGATGTGTAAGGGATATTTAGTTTTTTAAATTAAAAAATACCACACCAAAAGATTTATTGTACTTTAATATTTTTAAATATTATCAATTTAGTATAAATTAATTAGAATGTAAAATACTATTTGCTTTTTAAAATTCTTATTTTATTATACTTTATATTAAATAATAAATTTATATTAATTATTTGAAGAAGTAATATTGACAGTATATAACGTGATAAATGTCAAGATAATAAGAATAAATATTATATATTAAAAATAGAGTTAAAAGTATAAGAAAAAATCAATACAGATATCAACTATATCTTGTAATTTATAGTTATAGATAATTATGGATGACATAATGCAAGATCGGACTTAAAATTGAAATTGAATGTTTTAGATATAGTCACAACATTTTCCTTCTATATGTAATAAAGAAGTTATTAAAATATATCATTATTAAGAAGCTAAAGTATTATATATCAACACTTTAAATAAAACTTTAATTACATGTATGAATTACATGTATCACTTGTAGTAGCCCAGGAGGATTAAGATAGCAAAATTAAAAAAAAAAAAAAAAGAAAGCAAAATAGATTACGGTATCTAATATATTTTCCCTTTAAGTTTAATTCTATTGATAAACAATAAATGCTTCAGCTTGATCCGGTTACTGCTGAGAATAGAATCTACAAATTAAATAACAATATTAAAATTGATCTGTCTGTTGTAAAAAATGTATCTGATTTTGAAGAAGACCCTTTCCAAGATTATAGATATGAAGATTTATCGATGTTATCAGATCCATTTGATGATAACATCGAAAATTATGGGATTCATAAACTCAGTCAAAAAGGTAAACATCATTTAAGTTAATGTTTTAATACTTGATAAATTTAAGCTGTTGTTTAAATATTAAACTGTTTAATACTTATATAGTAATATAATTATAATTATAATTTCTTATTACTTGTGTTAGTTATACATGATATTTAAGAAATTTGTGATACTGAAACTAAAAACAAGATTTGTTCATTTAATGAATTTTTTATTTAATCAATACGTCATTTTGAGAAAAGTGACAAAGACAAAATTTAATGTATATGGTTAATAAGAATATAATAATATTATAAGATTAATTTTCAATTTCAATAATATGCGAGGTAGTCATTATTATAATCACGGTGTTTTTCTTATTTATAAGTATGATTGCTATTTTTGAGATTAATAATTTGTATAATATACAAATATATTGATTTTAAAATATTTTTTGAAAATTATAATAAAGATGAATTCCAATTATATAAAATATTTATATTTATTTTAATCAATTTTTAAATGATAAATTATATTTATAATTTTTATTACATTTTTAACTATTAATAAAAAGTATTTTAATGTCATAATATTTGTTTAAGATGTGATTATACAATTATTTAATGTTTTTTCTAATAATGTTAATAAATAAAATACTTGATATATATTAACTTTCAATTGATCTCCAGCAGATATTTATAATATTTATATCATTTCGATTTGAATTTCTGAATGATGATAAAAATTTATACCATTTTTGTACCACTCCAAAATAATATGAAACTAATATTTTTAAACTCTTATTAAATTGAAACTCAAATTTTTATATTTTAATATTTTATTAAAATTTTAATATTCAATATTTTTGCTTATAAAATTAGATACATATTTATATAAAATGAGTTTAAGTATATTAATTATATAAAACTGTTCGGGGTCCGGCTCGGATAAAGAAGACAGGGGAGCGGACCCGAGTGTGTGTGTTTTCTCCTCACGAATATGTGAAGGAAAAACAGATAGTGGAAGGGTCGAGATAGCAAGGTAAAAAGAGTCGTAGACAAGATAGGCGGTTTACACTTGAATTTATTGAACATAATAATAGCTTGAAGATGTCGCACTTGGTTACACAGTAAATTACACTATTGTCGTTACAAGAATCGGTTGTATGCCGCACTTACGAAATACACGAAGCGCGGAGCGGTTTATTAATGGAATCTACATTCTTTCTTTCCGCTTTTTCCGCACTGCTGCACTAGTTACGCGTGAATTTAATGCCGCGTAATCGGCGTACAATTTAACAAGATAATCGAAGTTGAAAAATGACGGGGATGCGTCCCGTCGTACGGTTGAATTACGTTTAGACGAATCGCGGCGTGGTCTTACAACTTGATCGGGTTTACAAGGCCGGTGGGGTCTCGATTGGCAACACTGTGCCGAAATGAGAGTATGTATCTTCGTTACTTCAATGGTGTACAATTCGAATTGAGTAAGGCGAGAGGAGACGCACGGCTTGCTACTAGCCTCTTGACGCGACGGTCCAGCTGCGCACCTTCCTGGGAGCTCCGTCCAGGGTAGGGGTTGGATCAGTCACGGGCGTTATAACGCAGCGAGCACAGAGTCGGGGATAAGCACTTCTTGTGTACACAGGCCGGCTTCTGCGCGGGGTGAGAAAACTCGTGTTGTAAGACCACTTTGCTGCACTGGACACCGAGGAGAATTCTGCCTTCGGGGTGCTTGCAGCCCTATTTTATATTTACAGGGTAAGCTAGGCCGCCGAGGCCGTCCAAATTATTGGGTTGGTGGGGGGTCAACTAATATTCCTACTCTAGTGAGATTGATGTGCATAGAATTTTACTTCTTGAGAAAGGGCAGGGGGCAAGGCCAAGACGGAGGGGAAGGGGCTGCGCTGTGAATGTGCCTGCCCCTTGCCCCAGGACGTTGCGCGCTGCAGCTGATCTGCTTGCTGGGCGTGGCTGTCGAAGCTGTTGTCGCGAAATACAATTTGCACGCACGAAAGACATACGATGATGCCGGGGGGCTACCAACGGGGGTTTGTGTCGATACAAATTCAGACGCAAACAATAACGTACATTGCAAGAGTTACATTGGCGTAAAAAACGTGGCAATCGTGATACATAATATAAGAAACAGATATTGTAGCGGAAATAACATATAAAATAAAAATGGTATTATATCGTGACGACTCGGGATTCTATCAAAATCCCGAACAAAAACTAATTTAAAAGTTGGTAAATTACTAAACCGAACTTCAAGAATTTAATAAGTACAATTATATTAAAAGAACTAATACTAATATTCTTAATATATGAAATACTACGTATTACTTAACTACTAACCCGAGTAAGAACTCTCCCTAAGATGACGTGAAGGAAAGACAAATAATGAAAGGGAAAAGGTAGCAAGGATATTATTAACAAAACATAACGTTTGAATGGAAATAGTAATTTTCTTAATTAATAATGATTGTTGAATGTAATTAAATATAAAATATGTCTTAGTTAATGCAACTAAATGGAGAGTGAATTTGGCGGTTGAAAGCGTTTAAACGAAATATTTACATTATTGTGTCTAGGTGATTATGGCTGTGTGCAAATCAACGGCATATTGTTATTTTGTTTATAATTGGCTTTCTCCTTTGCGACGAGCATTGTGTATTCTCCAATGTTCTTGCAGAGTGCTTATGGGATGGAAAGTCGAAACATGAAATTTGAAGAATTACATGTGTTCATATTATAAGCTTATTCGATATTCTGGCTGTTTTTAATATACCTAATTAAAAAAATTATATATAGAAAATTTTACGCGAAAACAATAATGCATTAACGAAATTAAAGCAGATCGAACGTTTATTACTTTAAAGTTTTAAGAAAATTATTTATTAATAATCTTTTATTTCATAAGCTCAAACAATTACACGGTTTCAGATTTTGTATCTATAACAATAACTGTTTGAGATTCCGCATCAAATCTTTCATGACTATTCCTAGAATCGCATTCATTCCTATCTAATCACCCAGCTCATTCAAAGAAACGTATTGTTTTTAAACTCATTGATTTACCTTTTTACTTTTCATAGCAGTTACGTAATTCTAAGAAATATTTCCAAGGACTATTCACCACAGATATTTACTTCGAAAAAAGGAAGAAGTACAAATGTAAAAGGCTGTTGAAAAGTATTATAAAGGTATTATATGTATAAAAAAGTTAATAGTGAGATCACTTAGTTAAAATTAGTTATTTATTATCTGTTCTTTATTGTCAAGTTACCACAATTAATTATAATCTGTTTATTGTTTCTTGACTTCATTAATAATATTAACAGCAACTAGATAATTCGAAATAATTGAAACTACCATTAGTGCAGATTCTGTGAATAGTGTAGGTAATTGATCCGCAAGGTGGATCTGCCGTTTTACATATGAAGTTTAATTTATTGACAGATGACATTTACTAAGTGAATATTGTAACTAAATTTATCTGATTCTGAACTACGTCAATAATACTTGTGAGTATCAAGCAAAATCATATTCACCTTACAATCGAATACCAAGACGGTAAACCTTTAAATACATATATTTTATACTATTTCAAATTACTTCATATAACGCACCATTTTCATATCCGTTCAACGAGAAGTATTTTACATCATATATATATATATATATATATATATATATATATATATATATATAAACTAATTTATATGTATTTGTAACTATTCAACATTTATTTATATTATTATTTAATAAGCCTAATTTTTAGTCTTCAAAAACAAGATGTGCTATGTTAATAACACCCAATTTATCACCTTCCTTTCACTATCTGTATTTGCTAATTATATCTTGGAGAGAACATACACTCGGTTTAAATTCCAAACAATAACGTTCGACCTAATTGATTATCACATATATGTTCTAGTTTATTCCCCTTGATTATTCTTTTGCATTCTAGATTTTTTAAAAAATAAGGCCAATATTTTTAACTTTATAGAAATAATTTTTGAAAATAAATCTAAAATTACTATTCTAAAATGGTTTATTTTATTACTATCAACTTATATTATATTTATTACAGTTTAAATAAAATCTCTACCTTTAATAATGATAATTTTTATTGATTATACTTTTAATTACACTATTTAAATTAATATCATTACAAATATTCCTACAGATCTAAAAACTGAAGAGCAAATTGAAATACCAAGTAATTAGACATAAATTATAAAATGAAAATACATATTTTATAGTACAAAAGAATACGGCTTGTCCAATCATTAATCAGTTACTTCCAAAAGTCGAAATATTGAAGTAAAAATCTCCAATAATAAAATATATTTGTATATACATAAATGATGAAAATCGTATGATAATAGAATGAAGCATTTACAACCTTTCATATAAATGATTTATAAAAATACTGTTTGCATCCATTACTATATATCAGATAATGTATACAATATCGTATTTATCTAACTATGTGTTAAAAATTAAATTATTATTAAACTATAATTATAAGATTTTATAAAGAATGTAAGTTGAATATTATCTTCTATTATCAAATAAATGCTTTTCTTGTAAAAAAAAAGTTTTTATATTATTTTAGTACTTTTCTTTATTACATTAAACTTTTATTTTTATTTGGTTGTTATTTATTTAATAAGATTATTGATAAATATTAAGTCATTTGATTAAAATAAAATTATACACAATAACTTTTGCGCATGACTATCAACATTAAAAATTATATAATATTTATTTAAGTATATTGAATGTATAATTATGTATATTAAAATTTAGAAGTTTATAAACATTACTTTTTTTATTGAAAATAATATGTTAAATTGAATATCTCTAAGCTTGCATTTATTCTATTAATTAATTTATATTAATTAATTTCTATTTATTGTTTACTGCGATGATAATTCTAGTAAAATAATCGTTGTTAATTGTAGATAAGTCTATTGGCCCTTACTTTATCAAGTAATTGCATTGGTGTTGGGTGTGCTGGGATATAGTAATTGACTGTCTGCGCATATAATATTCATTTATACATTAAACGCCATCCAGTAATGTTAGTTAATGTTAGCAGTAATGTTAGCAGCTACTTGCCTATCTTGTTTTTCTTCTCTTATTTTTCTCGGTAAACGGAATCCAGAGTACTTTCGGATGTAGCGTTCAGTCGTAAATGAAACACATCGCCGTGGTCCAGTTGAGAAGGAGCGGCGGCAGCGGGCTGAGGATGGATTCGACGCTCAAACCTGTTGAACGCCGCCTGTAATTTCTTTATATAATTTGCACTAGAAAGCAGCGTCAGATTGAAGCTTTATTGTAATCACCGGTCACTGATGTTTGAGAATTCTTTTATTGATTGTAAGACTACTGTATTTTCAATTTAGAGACTATCTTAGTGAGTGTTAGTTAGTTAGTTAGTGATCTCCAGGCAAATCCTGAAGCGCAAAGCGCTTGCAATTTAGTTTTGATGTCTTAGAACCGCTCCTTAAGTAGGGGTGATCATCTTAAAGTTCTTTGAGAGTAGGAGGTTTTATTTATTGTTTGAAAAATAAATTTTCTGTTGCCAATGGTACCCTAGTCAAACGTGTCAACGCACTTTTAAAGGAGGAGGACGAAGTACCACACGTGAAATGGTGGCAGCGCTTCTGGACATCGGGCTGCGGCCTACGCGATTGTGCCGACGTTCTGAAGCCTGACAGTGTTTTCAATATTTCCAATTTGTATCGGCTCGTTAAGAAATTGTCACGAGGTTTGGGAACTATGCTATTATGCCTAGAAGCTTTTGTCCGTTGCTTTTACTAGGCTCGTATTGCAAAACACGTGATGATCATATTGACCATTACCGAAGTTTCGGGGTGTAGTTCAAGTAAACTGCCGTTAAATAGTGATAAACGAGAGAGAAGTAAATACTCGACATACTTTCTGATCATTTTGTCGGCTATTTGGGCATATCTGGTAATCATAAACATTTAGAATATTATGAAAAGAATTTACGAACAAAGAAGTAGTACCGATGATGAAGAAACCAACGGAATCTTGAACAGTAATAAATACTTTTTTTAGATATCTATTTATTTTTTGACAATTTACAACTTCTTTCAAATAACTTATTAAACCTTTTATACAATCTCACTTCAACTCAATTTCAACTTTATATTGTCCATATTAAAAAGAAACAATATTAAAGAACGTAAAATAGTTCAAAGACTTTCTTTTGAAACCTAGTTCTATCCTCCCCCTTCCACTATCTGTATCAACCCACTTGTACCTTGGGGAGAGATTTACAATCGGATTAATTATCTAATAATATAAATATCATATTAGAATGGATTAATAAGTAATTTTCACTTGATGGAAGTATATTTGGAGGATTTTTTTCAAATTTCAACTAAGTTTTAATTTAAATAAGTATCAATATTTGAAAACTAGTCTATTATAATAATTTAAAATATGTGAATGTTATTTCTTTAATAAATTATGTATTTATTATTTTTTTATGATTGAAATACAAAGTTAACAAACAGTCAATTATTCAAAGAATCTGATTTGTTAAATACATTCTTTTGAAAAGAAATTGATTTACTACCTGTTTTAACAGGTTTTGTTACAGCCCATATATTGATAACAAATTTGATTTCTCCAATAAGTGCTTCCAACGGAGTGATCTAAAAAATGAAGAATGATACACTACATAAAACTTCTGACATTAATTATTAGTTACATTTTTAATATAAATTTACCTTTTCTTCGATAGCAACTTTACGAATATTCCAAAGAAATTCTACAATCGCTATAAATGTTGAAATAATACATCCTAACATTAATACAAGAAATACGCCACCAACATGAGGCATTCCGAGTTCATTTGAATTTATTGGTTCATCTGATTCTTCGGCACACTTACCACCGCCCATTTCTTTCCACCACTTTTGTTTTAATTGTTGTAATTCTCCTTTTTCTTGAAGGTGTAGTATGGCTCTACTTATCATTGTTCTATAAGGAGAATCTAAGGTATATAATATTGTTAAAATTAATATATGAGTACAATGGTTATATAAGATATAAAAAGTAGATGTATATTATCGTACAATTATTACTTATAATAAAATCTTAAGTCTTATAATAATAAATCATAAAAGCCTCTACGAAAAATAGTTACTTGATTCAAATTATTAAGAGTATTGTTTACAGACTAAGGAATTTAATTTTATAATAAATTTTAGAAAAATAAAATATTGTGAACTAAAATAGTGTGAACTCTCCCCAATATGTTAAGAGAGAGAGGCCGATAGTGGAAGGTGAGCGGTAGCAATAGGTATCAAAAGAAAGTTTATAAAAGATATATGTAACTGTAATAGCGTTAATTGAAAATAATATGCTGAATATGATATTGAAATTTGGTTGTATTTATGTGCAATTATTTGGTTATTGTTCGAGAATCAAGCTGTTTCTCGATTTTCGGTAGTACCTCTTAGTTTGTAAATTGTTTTCGTACATTAACTAAGTTTATGATTTCCGGATGTGTCCCAAGATATTTGAAATATTCTTTAAAAATACATCGAATATTTACGTTTCATTTTATGACCGTTTAACGAGAGGGTTTCTCTGCCTCCAAAAGATTTATAAGTGGTAAATTATAACCATAAATAATAATCATAAATAATAATCATAAATTGTCTTGCAAGATGAGTCTAGCAAAAAATCAGGGCAATAAATCGTCTTAAGTAAATACCGAGCGCAGGAAATAGAAAAGGGAAAATCTCAGCAGGACACCGGACCATCGGAGTGACCGTGGGAACCGCGGTCATTACGTCGCGAAAGGTTACCACCTCTTCTCCTCTTGGCACTTCGCCCTTCTCCAGGAAAAGGGCGTTGACATTTTTGTCAAGAGCGCCAATGACAACTGCAAATTAGTTTCAAAACAATAAGCTAATTCTTCCTACTCCCTCCAAATTTATAAAGGGACCACCCCCTAGTCAGGGAGTGGGGTAAAACATTAAAAGCAGACTGCAGGCGCGTTGCGCCTCAGAATTTTCTACAACATGAAATCTCTCTAGACATCAAATCTCGCGCTTAGTCTTACACACACAGAAATTCTCAAAAACAAGTGTTCGGAAATAAAGT
>JAPYYT010003662.1:0-12299 GCA_030522565.1 Ceratosolen corneri | reverse complement strand
TAGTAATTTTTTAAATTTATATCTGACAAGTATGTCATAATTTAAACTTATATTATAAACTATTATAAAACTTCAAATTTTCCATATTTTAACTTATTATATTTTTTAAAATAATTAACTCTTGAATTTCATTCATTTTATTCAAAATTTAAATATATATTTAAAAAAAAAAATATCTATATATATATATATGTGGGTGTACAGATTTAATAAATACAATACAAAATATAATACAAAATATATGAAACAACTACTATATGAATAGTTTTATCATTAATATTATATATATAGTTTTCATATAACCAAAATATGTATTCTTGTAATTAATATAATCTATGTTTAAATCCAATTGTTCAAACCAGAAGATTATTTTTTATAAAATGCTATGTATTTGTAATTTATTAACTAACCGAAGATAAATAGAAAATGAATCTAAAATATATTGTTATTTATAGAACGATAGAACTTATAAATTTCTTGATATTATAATACTTATATTATATAATTAATTATAGTATCAAAAATTATGATATATAATATCAAAAATATATATCAAAAATAAATGGTATATAAATTTTATTTTGATATCCAAATTTTTTATGTCAATAAGTTTAATAAAGTATTTTAACATTTATTTTTATATGAAAATCTATAAAAAGTTATTTATATATTTTTATTGTATTTCTTTTATGAGTTTCACTTTTTTGTGTATTTATATAGATAAAATAATATTGGTTATGCGCTACAGAAATTCTGAAATAAAAAAATGAACAGTTGTATCCAAATATTTATATGCTTCGATATGTCAATAAAAGTACTAATTCTTGACAGCATCCTCTTTTAAAATAAGCATTAATAATTCATGATTATATATTTATTGCTGAACATATTTATATGCTGAATTTTAAAAGTTAAAACAAAAGTAAATATCTTTAATTATTGGTGTTTAAAAATCTTTTAAATTCAAGAGTATTTTATAAAATAATTATTTGCCTAATATTTTTTAACTATATTTGCAAATAAATGTATCGGCAAAAAAGTATAAGTAAAAATAAATGTAACAAAATAATATAAGTATAATATTATAATATAAAAAAAATATCTTTGGTAATTGAGGTGTAAAATTATATTACATTTGATTAAGAGATTAATAAACTTAAGAAATATATCAATTTTAAGATAATATACGTTAGTATATTATCGTAACTTTTATGTAGTAGCGCAACTTTTATGAATCAGGAATTCACTAAGCCTTACGTGTAAAAATTTGAAAATTACAAGTATAAATAAAATATGGAGCTGAAGATATTATTGACTGCAAATCATTTTTAAATTTACATTATAAGTATTGTTAGAGAATTAAAAATAATCGCTAATGGAATATACATAGCTTTCATTATAGTATCAATACCTTGTATATTTTCTTTTCTATATAAAATCTACAAGTAATAATATATATTCAGCATTCTTTAATTGAAATTATAATAGAGAGAAAACAAGTAAAATTTTTAAGTACAATTAATAGGAATGATTAGCAAATTCTTAAGTCAAGTTGGGAGTTTAAGTACATAGTTAATTGAATTCCAAAACAACTTCAGCGAAAATAAATATTAATTACCAGAATCTTTATTTTACTCATTGTACTACATTTGGAAATAGGTGAGGGTCTTTTATGAGTGAAGCCCGGGTTCCTTGGCCAAGCATGTCACTAAATAGAGAAAATTGAAGCTGAACATTGAAGATGAAGAAGGAAAATAAGGACAGAGAAAAATGAGGGCCAAGATGAGAAGATAACGAACCTTGAATGACTTTCAAATCGAAGGTGCGGTAGATTTATGGGAGCATTCAGGCTCACCGGACAAGAATGCGAATAAATAATATTGGAGCGAAATATAAATAGTTGTAGTTAGTATATAATAATTGTATTTTATACTACCTGATCTCTTATAATTTGTATTCACGAGTTTAGAGAAAAACGTAGTAACTCATCCCGAAAATTTATAGAAAACTGTTTTGATAAAGCAAAACGATGTAAAACAACGAAGAATAAAAAGAAGTTCTTGATCAAGTGACGAGAATGTAAAGAATCGATATTTAAAAAAATAAACCGATGAATGGTGGATATCATTTTTATAAAATGTTAATCATCAAAATGAAGATAATAATTTTTGATGAATAAAATATAGACATTTGGGATATATTAATGTATTGTTCAACTGCTATTTAGAAAACTAAATCTTCATGATAATGTTTCCAAGTAAGTACATAAAAAATTATTCATTCATTTTTTATCCATTCATATTCTCAATAAATTTTCAATTTTTATATTTAAATTTACTTGAACTAAAGATATATTTATGCTTTTTAAGTTTTAGGAATTACTAAAGGTCGATTGATTTTAACTCATTTCATGAAATGTAAATTTAATTGATATCATATGTACAATACTACATAAAATAAAATTATAAGTAGAATGTTATGTTTGTCATAAAAAATTCATGAATAATAATTCTTTATTTGTTAATGTTTAAAAACTATTATATACGTATATAACTATTGTAACTATTAAGTACGAATCAAATTTTTATTTAATTTAAGTTAATTTTAATTTTTTAATTTACATTGAAATAATATAGGTTGAATAATTTGAAGTACGAATTCCACTTTTTATATGATAAAATTAATTTTTATAAATTTATATCTAAATATTAAATATTGTCAATAAATTTATTATGTACTTTAGGTAAATAAGATTATTGACGTTTCTTTTAATTCATCAAATTAATTTATCATAAAAGAACAGGCTGACCTTTAATTGAAATTATATAAGAAGTTACTTTCGCATCACTATATAATTTTAAATTATTATTAAAAATTTGTATTTTGTATAATATTAATTATGTTTATATATTGACGTTAATAAAGAAAATCAAACATTTTTCTAGATCTAAGCCTTTAAATTTATTACTTTTATTATAGAGGATTTAAAGTGATAAATTACTGTCATTTCAAAAATGTATTTTATAAAATATTCATTTAAAATTTTTTAAAAGTTTTTTTAATAATTCAAATTGTATTATGTATATGTACTAAACTGCTTTTTACTTTGTTGATTTCAGACAGCAACCCTTTTCAAAAAGTAAGAGAAGGTGAGTGCAGGAGTTCTAACATATTAACCTTCATCTGGCAATGAAGAATGTAGTAATATTTTTTATAATTTATATTGAAAAATTAGTATTATAAATTAATAAATTATTTTTATGTTACAGCTGTACACGCTTTAACTTTACAAACCAATTTAATAAATAAATTAGTAAAATTAGCTGCTAATGTAAATTTTAACATCAGCATACATATATTATGAATAATTCTATATTATAACAACTTGTAAAAATCATATATTCATATTTTATTGGAAAGAATCGATATAATCTACGTAATCTATGTACTTAGTAAATTTAAATATTGTAAATTTATGGAACAAAATAGATTAGATATAAAATACAAGATGGATGGAAAGAATAGGGATCACAGGCGACAGTTGACTAAAAATATATGGATTGCTAATCAGTGGCCAACTGGGCCAGAACAGCTAATTAAGCGTGTTTCAACGTCTCAAATATAGTCAAACAGCTCTTTGGCTATTTCTCCTATTTCGTTCATCTCTCTCCTATCTCTCCACTGCTACAGTTACTTTCCTTCCACAAACTTATTGTTTCGGCGTGAATCGCAAAGTAGTACAAGTATTTGTCATACCACCAATCATTATTACTATATAATAGACTATAAAACAAAGATAAAGAAAGAAACATAAATTACGAGATTCAATTTAATTTTTATTATATATGCTTGAAATTTTTGGTTACAGTTAGTGTATTTTTTTAATAACATTTTTCATTTCATTTTTTTTAATTAGTCTACTTTTATATCCTTTTATGATATATCATACATAATATTATTGTTTCACTTTTAGAATTCTTAAGCTATTTCTAATTATATTTATACACTATTCAACATGTTCATAATTAATTAAATTAAGTTATTACTATTCTAATTCAATGCTTAAACAATTAATAAATTATTTTAAGAAATTTCAATGCTATTAAGGATTAATATTATTAAAATAATTATTGATTTTTCTGATAGACCAATTAGGTTTATAGGAAATTATATTTGCATTATAAAATAGATATTTATAGATAACTGTTCGAGATTCGATTAGATTCTCAATCGTCTCTTAATACTACCTCATTGTTTAAAAATTTTTTAGAATATCTTGTACGTTTATGAATGCCAGATGTATCCTAAAAGCCTATGACTACGACTAGAAAATTCATCGAGTACCATTTTTTACGCTAATGATTTCTTAACGACCTTGTTTACTCAAACTGCACCGCGAAAGTTCCACGATCGAGAAAGCAACCATGATAAAAGCTATTAAAATCTACGAACAAAAGATTTCAGGAATCCTAACGTAGTTTCCATACTTCGTGCTATTTTCATAACGTATCTTTCGTACCTTTCAATTATCGTGCAACACCGCAACACGCAGCACGAAGCTTGGAATCGTAGTTAACACTACATCGCCACCACCTCCTTTAAAGGATGCCAATGGCAGCATAATAATCAACTGTCATCCAATCACCGAAATTTCCCACTCTCATAGAAGTCGTAGATGATCATCCCTTCATAAGGAGCGGGGTAAATTCATAAAATTAGACTGCATTCGCGTTGGGCGTTAAAAATCTCAGAAATCTTAGTCTCTTCAAAGTCTCCAGACTGAATAATAAAAGACTATGATTTTATAAAGTTTCTCAAAAATCAGTGATAGACTTATTATCTAAAAGCTTCCACCCAACGCTGAAAAAAAGAATACGGCATTTCCTGGAGGTTGGTATAAGCTAGCACTGCTGTACTCCCTCTCCATATCTTGATGACGAACTAATATTCTATGCCTTTTCACTAATCCTGTTCGAGGGACCAAATATTTGGAATTTAATCCGTGTGTAAATTCTCTTTTCAAGTTGCAAGTGGAGAGAGATGAATAGTAGGAAGAGGATGATAGAAATAGGTTTCAAAGAAACAAGTCTTCGGAGTTATTTGTGCGTTTATCTAATTTATTGAATATAAATTGAAGTAAATTATATATAAGGTGAAATGAATCAAAAGGTAATTTTATATTATTACAATCATTAGATAAGGTATTCAGTAATTTTATAAAGATGTCAGAAAATTAAGGTATAAGGTAGGTTATTGTAAATTGCCAATTGTTTAAGGGTTGTAAGGGAAATGAAGGGAGGAGTTACCTCTGACTATACAGCAATTATTTATATGCTGTTCAAGGGAAATGAAGGGAGGAGTTACCTCTGACTATACAGCAATTATTTATATTCTGTTTGAGATGTAAATAACAAAAAGGGCGGAGACGTAACTACAGTGGCGACAATATATCTTTAAGGCTTATAGGTGGGATAATTATTGAATTAGTGAAGCCTACTGCGGTGTTATTGGGTTGCATATGGGGGGAGGTTGAATACGTGGAAATAATAAATAGTAAAGATTTATATATATTTATACGATTCTGGAAATTCCTGGGCAATAGCGATGATGCTTCTGTAACAGGGACCGTGTTGGTTAGGCGTAAACTTAATGTAATAATTACTATCGTCTAGTGAGATGGGAGTCTCGCGAGTGGTTGGACTGCAGTTTTGTGTTGAGTTATTTACTGGCTAGTTTTAAGGGTCAAGTCGTAATCAGAAGTCACTGCCGGATCTTCTGTGCCGTCGAATTTATGTTTCAGTGTATCTTCATTTTTCTATGGAGAGGGGTTAAAGGCAGATAGTAATTTTCCATTATCTCTTACATATGATAGGTGGGCTTAAATATGGAGATTTCTATATGTGAGGAGAGTTTCGAGGGGAAAAGAAGGGGAGGTCAGAAGTCCAGTAATCAACGTTCTTACAGAAATTGTTGAGGTATCCTCTACCTAGCTCTCGTGGACTCAGCTTTACCTGTTCCGACGGCCTACTGATAGGGATTTCACCTGCGTGACTGTATGCACTTCCTGATGTTAAAGAGTGTGGATGTAATAGGAATGATATTGGTAGTAGGATAGATTAGATCCTTAAACACGTGTGTGTGCTGTTTCTATTTATTTAATAATAAATATTCTATTGTTGTTGTGGTGTATGTGTATAATTGTGTGCTAATGAATAATGGCCGTAATGCTTGAACGGAGATTCAATGGCATTCGAAAATCTACCGTGCGGCTTAGCCTAGTTTACACTGAGTTGGATGTAACAAATCTCTTTTACGGCGCAAGGTTCAATTTGAACTTTACCATGTGTTCTTTTACATCTTTTACGTATAGCGTGAGTAGTCCCAAGAAGGTTCCTGATTTTGCCCAATACGAGAAGATTACCGCAGTCCACTGACCCGGCGCGAATGCGTGGAAGAGGATAGCTTCCCTCTTGGTTTGTTGCCGAAAAAGTCTTAGCGTTCCAATTACCTACGATCGAGCTGCACGGCTGGTACAATCAACCCTGTGTTGAAGAACTTGCCTCACTTCAGCTGTAGGGAGTGCGTCTACTTCGAAACCATGCACGACGGCGTTTACCAATCTTCTTGCCTTGTTACGGCTACTACGAGGATTATCGCTTTGAGAATCAATTGAAGAAAGACGTTAATCGAAGGCAACCAAAAGCACTCTGACGCCACAGAGAGCGTCAGAGTTCGCATTGCGACCTTTCGCCGCCCCGCTCGAACTAATTCATCCGATTTTTCCTATTGGTCCCGTGATCGACAATATGTGACACTAATTATCATTGGAGCACTGTGTTTTCAGCCCTTATTATTTTTGACCGTCAGGCATGCCTTTTCTCACCCGCGGTCGCACTTCGGCCGAGCCGAGCAGCGGAACCGAGAAGTCGTCCTGCTTTGTCTAGCCCAGGTCCTATGGAGATAATTATAATTATCTGTATACCTTGCTTCCATCCTTTTCGTTCAAGTTCAATCACGTTCGGTTTTAATTACCTAATGTTAATGTCCTTTAGTCATGATCATGTGCAATAATAATACTTCATTTGCGTATTGTTCTCGTTTTTTTTAGCAATGAATGTCTAGTCTCCAGTCAATAGCACTCTTTTTTATTCTCTGCATTTGTAGTGCACATTTGTATTCGTAAACACCGATGGTCAAATTACACGGCAACGGTGCGACGGTTGATTTATTATACGGATTTCCAACCACAAATATTATTTTATAATAATGGTATGAATATTACGGAAACTATCATGTTTGAAATATAATATTAATTATCTACTAATACTTCATAGGACAATAATTATTTATATAATAATTTTAAATTAAATAAGTTATTAATAATTGTTCACGATTCCGACAGAATCTCGAGTAGTCACTAAATAATACCTGTTTACTTTGAATGTGACTTTTGCTACAATATTCGTTTATCATCTTACGAATATTGTTTTTAAATTATTCTGTTGGAACGTCTCATATTGCGCGATTGCCATACTTTGTTTACAATCCCAGTGTTTCCAGCCAAAGCGCAGTAAGCTTATGAACTGCAAAGCGCTGTCCAACATAGCCCCCTCTCTCCATCGTCTCGGTCTTCTCCCCTTACCCCTTGCCTTAGGAGGCGACATTCTTTGCTCATGTATCTCACTAACGTAGGGAAATTAGTTAACCCCCCATCACGCATCCTCGGCGGCCTAGCTATCCCTGCGCTATAATAAGACCGCAATCACCCCGAGGCGAGAAGTTACTCCAATTGCTCTACGTCTTCCGATCCATCTCGGAAGGGTCTCCAGTGCAACCAGTGGTCTTACAGAAGAGAAGTTCTCACGCCCAGCGTCAGATTCCGTACGTAAAGAAGCTTCTCTCAGACACTGAGTACGCTACTTTAGAAAGTCCGCGGTTGATTCCTTCCGATCCTGGACGGAGCTCCCAGGTGGAGCGCAGATAGAACAGCGCCATAAGAGGCAAGTAGCACCGCGGGTTCACGTCTACGCGTAATACATGTACTACGGGGCCCGTCGTCGCCATCCACGTTCAGTATGCCGAACGAACTATAAAATAACGCGGCGGCTCGTCTATACGCAAATCACATGTATTACGGGGCTTGTCGCCGACATCCACGGCCAGTAAGCCGAGCGACCTGTAAGACCACGTGGCGATTCGTCTATGCGTAATTAACAAGAATTACGGGGCCATCGCCACCCTTTTGTTTCGGACAATAAAACTTATCTTGTTAACTCACGCCAATACCACGGAATTAAATCAATGCGTGATCAGTGCGGAAGTATCGGAAAATCATGTACCATAAATACTGCAAATAGAAGAACGTAGATTCTGAACGTAGACTAAATAATCACATCTCGCGTAACGTGTAAGTGCGGCAAAGTCAAAGTGTATAAACAATCCACACTTCGCGTATCGTGCAGGTGCGGCTCGTACAAATCATTGTAAAGATAATAATAGCATAAGTAACCGTATTAAGAATTGCGCCTTTTTTCCTTTTATTATTTGTTCAATAAAATTCAGCTTTTCACCGGCATTATATATGCCCCTTTGGTCTACGATTCTTTTACCTTGTAATCTCAACCCTTCCACTATCTGCTTCTCCCTCACACATTTGTGGAGAGAATTCACACTCGGGTTCGCGCCCGAACAATAATCAATATAATATAAATAAAATAAATTAGTAATAAGTTATTAATATAAATAATTAATAATAAATATTATTAATAATTTTATATAAAATATTAATTACTTTATATCACATTTAAATATATGTTCGAGAACCGAATAGAAACTCGAAAGTCACTAAATAATACTGTTTCTTTTGACACTTGTTTTTAATACTTTTAATGCTCACCATAATATACCATAATATGGACGTACAAGTTTTCCAAATTATTTGATTTTTCTTTCAGAGTGAATTCCTAGTTTGAGTTGTAAGTACTCTAACCAATCTTCAAATGATGGATAATCTGCAATTGCTTGTTTGCAATTTCATAATAATCCCCAAGTATCGTCTTAGGCTCGCTTTCTGATTGATATTTACGACCTCCACCTAGGACAAAAGTTTCGAGTGTCTGTATTTTTTGTTGCGAGCTTTTTCACAAACATAAGTAAAATCAACATCGCTAAAGATTCTAAAATCACCAAGGGCGCAGATTACGTCCCGTGGTTTATTGGCGCCTTCTCACAATTCATCATGCAAGATTCATACTTTATTTATTACGGAACAGAGACTATCAGTGCAATCTTTTAATAGTAAAACAGTTACTTGTTCTTCATACTAGGTCCTGCCCAGGGCTCCTTCTTCTGAAATTCTTTTTACCAATCGGAAGAAAATAGTAGCCTCCACTATCGAGAATCTGGACATCAACAATTTCTCTGAGAGGTAATATCAGACTGCACGAGAAGCAGAGCGAGTTTTGTTCGCAAGTTTTGTCGACAAGTCTTATCGACTATTTCAATACTTCAAAGGTCGTCGGCAACGACCTGAGTGACATCAAGTTTGTCAACGCAATTTTTAACTCACAATTAACTGCCGCTGCAACAAGGGAGATAAAATAATCAATGACATCACTCACACGGTTTATGTGAGTGTAAACCTCACCTCTTAGACCTCACTCTTACATCTCACTGCTTAGATGGAAGGGTATGAAGAACCGCTACCGAGTGCGGCATGCAAGAAAAGTCGCATTACCAAACAGCCAAAAGGTTTTCTCTTCCATTCACAATTATATGCGAAATCAATGGGAAAGAATCCACGTCTAACTTACAATTGACAGCAACAGCAATTAGTTTGCCGAAACGAAAGGAAATAGTTAATTGCTTATCAATCCTTCAAGCTAAGAATTTCTCTTTACAACTCAAGATTTTCAATTTATAATCCGTATCAAGACATTTTCATTATTTTAATTACTTCAATATCAAGATAGCATAATTAACTCGTTAGTCAACATAAATAAAACTAAAATTCCATATTATATTTTGCATATTATTTTTAATAAATGCTGTTACAGTTACATATGTCTTTCGTAGACTTTCCTTTGACACCTGTCGCTATCACTCCACTTTGACTAGTTGGCTCAGTCTCTTAACATCTTGAGAGCGTTCACACATCGGAATAAATCCCGAACAATGATATAATTAACATGTAGATATTAAAATTATTAAAATTAAAAGAAAAATTTTTTAAAAATAAATAAATTTAAGGTAAGTTTGATGGATTTGAGAATTTTATTCTTAAAATTTTAAATCTTTTAAATTAATACATATAAAATAATAAATAGAAAAGTATAATGAAATGGATTGAAAGATAAAATAATATATTTAATGTGTAGAGTAACTATTCGGAAGTAATCAGAGTGTGACTCTCCCCAAAGTGGTAAGGGGGAGAGAGTCCGGCCGTGGAAAAGGTGAAAGATGGTAGGATTGAAATAAGCTTAGACGAAGGCGGCGATGTTAATACTGTAAACCGTCTTTATTAAAAATATGCGGAATTAATGTCTCTATTTTATATATGCTGAAATATGATATTGTCTTTATTTGATTTCTGTAAATTCCGCACTAACACAAATATTCAGGTGTAAATTGAATACCGCCAGAGTTGGATTAATAATAATTATAACGAGGAAAACTACATTATTTCGTTAGTGTCTTTAGGTGAATAGCTCCCACGCGACCGTAATATTCAGCGTAGCTTAAATACCACGAGGTTTAGAAGAACGGTTAATTAAAAGTATGAAATTGTGTTGATTAATTGATTCTGGATAATAGTCAGGTCAGTATATTACATACTGTATTTGTTTTATCACTTGGTTGGAGCGTCCGATCGCGTAATGTAAGCCCATTGTTATGTGGTGTTCAAAGCTTGAATTGAATGCCGATTTGGCCTACTATTGTGATAAATATGATCAATACCGGTATATAGCAGCGTTAGTTGCCTGTTACTTCCCACCTCGTGGGTCTATTGCTGAACCTGGAGCCTGGGATGCGCAATTTATTGATCTCACCAGGGCCACTGTTGCAGCGAAGAATCCGAATGGGCTATCCAAGAAGTAGTCGGATGTGCCGGTGATGATCAGCATCGGGATGAAGCTCCCTTATAAATTTTATCGAGTCGCTGTGATTTAGAACCTTATATTAAGATTACTTAGTCTGCTTCAAGATTTTCCCTTGAATAGCTGAGAGAATGTTTCGCGCCGCTACTTTAGTAGGGATGGTCATCTTCGATTTCTTTGAGAGTGTGAAGCTTTGTTGATTGTATGAAAACTAATTTTCTGTTGTCATTGGAACTCTCGCTAAGTAATGTCAACACCCTTTTACAGGGAGAGGGCGAAGTGTCGGATGTGAAGTGCTGGCAACGCTCAGTAACGTCGGCGCGCGGGTTATGTGGTTGCCACGACATCATAAGGTCTAACTAAGTTTTCATGAATTCCAATTCTTCTCGGTTCATTAAGAAAATATCACGAAGGGTAGCAACTAAGCTGTTTATGCCTACAAGGTCTTATCTGTAGATTCATACTGCAAGACATGTAATGGTCATATTGACTGTTGCCGAAATCTTTCAAGGGACAGTCCGAATAAACACGATCGTAAATGGTCATAAAAGAGAGAGAAGTAATATTCGATGTACTTTCTGATTATATTCGCAGGCTCTTGGGCTACATTTGGCAGTCATAAACGTATTAAATGTTTGTAAAAATACTTTACAAATAAAGAGGTAGTGCCGAGAGTAGAGAGGCCAACGAAATCTCAAACAGTAACTGAAAATAAATAATTTACTATTATTTTTTAGAGAAAATAAATTTCAAATTAGCAAATACAATATGTAATACACCATGAAAAAATATATAAATAATAATTTTACCAAAGTAGACGTAACCCTATCATTCATTAAAAATAAAATGTAGCGCTATCAGTTTAAAAAACAAATGCAATATTAAATATTAGGTAAATATAATTCAAGGTGATGTTCTAATAGATGCTGTTAAGTTTAAGATATTAAGATATGAAGAATATAGATAGGTGAAGAAACAATATTAAAAATTATTTTTTACGCTTGTATTAGTTACAGTACAAGATTTAGGATAAGAAAATTATACTGCAGATAATAAATATCTTATTAAAATAAATAAAGAGGTATAAGTTTAGTAAAGAAATAATTGAAGTTAATAATTAAATTAAAACTTTGCAGTAAGACTTTACTAAAACTTGTCAAGGATGAAGGGAAGAAATACCCTCTCCTTGTATCTCCTATTATA
>JAPYYT010003661.1:0-28207 GCA_030522565.1 Ceratosolen corneri | reverse complement strand
CTTTTCAGATAAAACAGTTTTTAATAAGTTCGATATTATAAATGAAAATCAGTAATAGTTTGTAACGAGACTGTATTTTGCTAGTATTTGTACTTGTTTGTTCTTTACGTGTTTGATGCACTTTGTAACAATAGAAGCACAGCCATACATTACTTTTTCTTAAAATTCGAATTGATGATTTACATATTAAAGTAAAATCAAATTTAAATTGGTTTAAGAAACAATAATGGACGTTTGCATGATTTATATTTTTTTATAATTAATTGTTGTAATTAAATCCAAATTTAATAGTTTATTAGAAATAAAATTTTGTAATTGTTGATCTAAATTGTGATCTTTATTTGTAATGTTCATTTGTGTTTCGTTTCAATCTTGGTATGAAATTAAAATAGATACCATCATTTGATAAAATTAATTCTAGTATTCATGCTCTAGTTTATTCAAATTATCTACATTTCTCAATATTGTTTACGTAAATGCCTAATATAATTTTTACTGTGTTTTATCTTATTAAAAAATATACTCTTTTAAGATTTAAATTTGAATTTGCTATCATTTAAAACATTATTTCAACAATATTAAACAGCTAATTTTCATTAAAATAACATTATATTATTAAATTGTAAAATCATTAGAATTATATATTTATTTTTAGAATCGGAAGAATCAATAGACGATGTAATTAAAATATATAGACAAGAAGAATTAGTACCATCTAATGAATTAGTACCATCAGGATCAACAAGTGAAAAGATAAATGACAGCTTAACAGACATAGAAAAGAAATCACCCATACTTGTCAGAAGGTCAAATCCATTTAAAAAAATTGAAGCTAAGATATCACCAAGCCTGCTGGAAAGGGTTAGGAAAAGACTTCCAGTGAAGAGTCGACTGAAGCCAACTGTGATAGATGATACAGCTATTACTCAAAGCAAATTTTTTTCTACTAATTTGGAAGTTAATATAGGACAAGAAGAGTTAATGCAAGTTCCCGAGTCTATGATTACACATGTTAGTCAAGATGACTGTAAAGAGAATATGATTTCTTCATTTAAAATTATACCAGAATCTGAAGTTAACAAAGATGAAGTGGTTAGTTTGAATCTTTGTAAACATTTTTTAAATATTTAGAGTATACTTTCTTATATATCATTGATAGAGATGATTTTTCTTAATACAAAATAATATGAAAATAATATAAAATATATTTTCATAATTATTTTTAGTTTACAGAAACACAAGAAAATGTCAATAAAGACAGTGGATACAGAGGATCTAATGATGAAACAGATGATATTTTAGCAATAGATGGCCACAACTTAATTGAAAAGCAACTGCTTCACGTGGTTGATAATTTATTAAAAAAAAATCCAAATTCTAAACCAGAATTAAATGAAGAGGTAAAAGTAGGAGAAAGTGATAACTGTAAAATAATGAAAGACGACGAAAACATACAATTTTCTTCTATTGATGAGGATTTTTCAGAGTTTAAATCAAATATATTTAAATTTGAAGATCCACTAATAGATAAAAGACAGAAAAGTGTTGGCAACTCTAGTAAAAGTATTTCAAGAAATACTCAATTATTGGTAATATATTTGTCTTAATTTTGAATATTATGAAAATAAATCAATATAATATAAATATTTTTAAGTAATATACAATTGATTAAGAATATATCATTTAATATAAAACGTTTACAATTCTTAGTTTCGTTTAATTAATATGAATTCTTTTGAAATATAAAATATTATAAATCATTTATTTTCAAAATAATTATCATTGATATACATTTATAATATGTTAAATTTATAAGATATTAAATTATTTATTTCTTAAATTAATAGGATAGCCGTTTAACTCGACGAAGTGTTAAAAGTAACAAAAAAAATAATAGCACAATTGGAGGTCAACAGAGTTTGTTGAATATGTTTGGCTTTCATAAGAAGTGAGTGTTATTAGAGAAAATCTTATTTTTTATTAAAGTTTTTAATTTTAAGTTATTTATTATCATAAATTGCAAAATTATTTTATTTATTTTAGGAACGCCTTGAAGCAATAAGTTTCAAAAATAAAAATATTGATAATAAGATCTATTTTAATATAATGATTAAAACGTCATTTAAAAATTTACCTACAGGCTAGGGTACAAAAATATTTATTCTATTTTCGTCCGCATAATAATGATATATTATTTTTACATAAAATGTCCGTTATTTTTGACTGGTGTACATACCTATATAAATATTTATGTGTATATGTGAGTAAGCGTTTGCCTGCCAAAATATGTATATTAATGCAATATTATATGAGATTGAAATAATTTCAAATCTCTAATTAAAATAAATACAATTTTGTTAAATTAAAACTTTCTGTTACGTTACAATTTGAATAAGATGTTCCTTTTAATTTCTAATTAAATTCAATTTTTATGACTTGGTGAATAAATTAATTTTTCATATCTTTTATTAATTTTAAATATTAATTCATACCAAGTTTTATTTACGATTTCACAATGTTGTAAATACTATTTTATACATAATTTGTCATCTTGTAATTAATAATATGCGAGGATTGGATTGTTTCAATATGTTTTATAAATTTTTATATATGTTTCTAATCTATCAAAAAAATCTTTGATAAAAATTTATACATAAAAATTTATCATAACCGCAATTTTGTCATTCATGATTATTATTATTTTTATAACTAATTTTTAATGGTGAATCATTGTTTATTAAATTTATGCACATGTATAACTCATCAAATAATAATTTTCTATTTTTTATAACTTGTGTTTCTTGTGATACCGAAATATGTTTTATATAAACTTAATAATTGAATTTGGAACTAATGTTATATAGATCAATTCTACTTTAAATGAATATAGTTTATGTGAAAACAAATGAGTATGGAAAAGAATTAATAATATATAATATAACAAATTTATATCACTAACTTATGAAAGGAAAAAGAATAAAATTTTTATAAATTTTTACGGTTAGCGCTTTAAATTATAATTTAACTGTTCACCGACGTATAATTTAGATTTGGATATTAACTAATATCTCAAATAATTTTTTATATTTATTTTTAATAAAGTTTTAATTATATGCATACAATAAAAGGAAATCTTATAATAATTTTACTGAGAAGAATCCAATTTGTGA
This sequence comes from Ceratosolen corneri, assembly GCA_030522565.1. NCBI lineage: Eukaryota > Metazoa > Arthropoda > Insecta > Hymenoptera > Agaonidae > Ceratosolen > Ceratosolen corneri. The sequence continues at coordinate 25,037 of JAPYYT010003661.1, read as the reverse complement.
TTCCGCATAATCTTTAAAGATGTCATAATAATATATAAATAATGAAAATAATATTTTATATCTAAATTTTATAAATATTTTTTATGAAGTATTTGATTATTTAATTTAATTTAAAATTGACACCATAACAGATTATAAAAGAAAGATAATTGTTAAAATGGTTAGATATTACAGTATCTATAAAATTGAACAAGGGCTAATTCCAAAATATTAGTGTCGTAAGTATTAAAACATTTTATTATGCATGTGTTTACGTTTTGAAATGTCTTGTTCAAATCGTAACAATTTATTCATAACAAATTTATATAAGATAATAATTTTATTTAGATATAAATGTATATTTTAGCTAATATTGGTTAAAATATTGATACCTTATAATTTAGGATTTTATATGTTATTATAATCATTATAATTCATTAAAAATTATAATATTATAAATAGTATTATACATTTTATTTTTATATGATTTTTAAAAAATTAACAGTTATATTTTATAAAAAAGAATAGTATATTTTAATAAATATAGTTGATTGTCTTTATAATAAAATTTCGAATATGCATGTGTATGTGTATTTACAGTATTTCAAAAAAAGATGAATTGAAAGTAAAATGTATTTATATTGGTCAAGAAATTACTATGAGCAGTTTAATTTGGAGTAGATATTAAAAAAAAATCGATTATTTTTTAAAATTAGTTGGAGATAATATTAAACAATGTTATTACGAACAGTTTTTCCATCTTCAAAATTATTGAATAACAGGTAAGTTTGTAAATTAAAAGTTAGTTTAATTAATTAATTTAATCAATTTTCTATTAAACCTAAATATTTATTAAAAATTTAAATATTTTATTTTGTAGAAATAGTTTCCTTCAACATTCTGATATAGTATACAGACAAAAAAATGAATGCAGAAAAGTGATATTTTTGATAATCTACAATATACAAATAACATTTAAAGTAAAACTTCAATCAGGTCAGAATATAAAAATAATATTTATTAATTAATATTAAAATGAATCAATATATTTTAATTTTACTTTTAAAAGTTTGGATCAATTCGTTAAGCATGTAAAACGATGATTCAATTCTCATTATATAGAAGATGTTGATAGAGAATATTTTACATCAAATATTACTTGGCGTATTATTGTCCATAAATATATTCAAAGCTTAAAAACCAACAAAAACTGTTAAACGGCTAAACAGTGAATTAGGGACGTTGAAATCAACGTTTGGTAAAAAAATTTGTTTATTTTGTAATAATTATGAACGTGATAATAATAATTATGTACACATGATGGACCAATACAATGAAAATATAGTCATCAGTATGTATAAAGTAATTATAATCTTTACATATTTTTATAACATAGAAAATATAGGATATGTATGTTTTTATGTTATATAGAATTATAATTTTACGGTGTTTTACATTTTACAGAAAATATATTTAATTTTAATATAATGTTGAAATATAATATGAAAATTATTTGCTATAAAATAATTGTACAGTGTTATGTATTCTATATAACAATTACATTCATTTATTAAAATCTACATATTGGAAGAAAGTAATATTTATTTGAATAAAAATGATAGAACATAATTCAAAAAAGATAATTTAATCTTGCAAATAATATATGAAAAGTTTATTTGAATATAGCAAATAAAGTATATTCAATCAAATTAATGAATGTTTAAATTTATAGAAAGTGTTGTACAATTGTATGAACATTCTTTTGTAATTGTTAGGAAATAATATGTTCTGCTTCATTTACATTCATTTCTATTAAAAGAAATTCTGCCACCACGTTAAAGACTTAAAAATACGTATAATTATTATTCAGTTGTTTCAAAAAGTATTTTAAGAATTCTGTAATTTAATGTTTTGACGAATATTTAAATAATTTACATTTTAAATTTGCATTCAAAATCTCCTTCAGAACCAATAAAATAATGCTGCGATGGCAATTATTGAGCATGCGCACAATCGCCCTCTCGACAGCTGTCACTTTTAAATCGATTTTGCTTTAATTTTGTTATTCAAATAAAATCAAGTCCCATTATTTATCGTCGAGTGCTGTTATAATAAAGATGCTATGTTAATTAAAAACGGAAATTTATCTTTAAGATGATTTGAGAACAGTTGGACAGTGGAAGCTCGACGTTCTCTCGATAATAAAAAATGGCAATTTTTTATGCAGTTAGTATATTAGAATCCGAGAAAATTGTATACTAAGATTCATCGCACACAGAGTAGTCAGCGACAGCTGACTAGTAACGAGAAACGCGCGTACTACACACGCGCACGCACACGCCAACACACGCGCATGCAGGGGAGATAGTATGCGCGCGCGCAACCTCGGCGCAATGTACACGAACAGGAACGTCACGAAGCGGCGAGTAAGGAAAATATGTCGCAGTGTCTTGGGGAGTAGCTACGTGGATTGATCGGTTGCTCGAGCTCGCCTTAGTAATCATAGCAAGGCGCTGGAGAGTTTAAATGAAACGAGGCACTTCAACATTCCTGCCTTCCCGCCGCACTCGATAAATAAACGGTGGACAGCGGGGGGCGACATTAATGCAATTGATGCGTAGGATTGTGCGTTGTGTGCGTGTGTATGTGCGTGTGTCTTCCTGGGTGCGTAAATTCGAAAAACGTACTCTGATATGAAAGCCCCACGAGTATTCAGCGTGCGATAATGATGTGAAAGAGTTTATCGAAGTAGAAAAAAACGCGCGTCCGAGTTTGTGCGCCTATCGACAGTTTAGAAGATTCGGATGTACAGCGAGATTGCAGAGGTGTCCGTCGAATTCTCATAAGGACTAATATGTCGCGTGGCTCCCAGCTACGATTCCCGTATCCTGTTGAAGATACTGACAGGCCAAAAGATGGAAGATGAGGCGGATATTAGGGAGCAGATATTCCATAATACCGTACGCGAGTACATTGTAAGTTTTGCTTCATTAACCTCCGATCGTTTAAATTTTCTAACGGCTCTTTTACTGGTTGTTTTTTTTTTTCATTTTTCTTTTTTCTTTTCTCGAAGCTCCCGTCAGATTCGATATTTACGTCCCGTTGGTCGATTATTCTTAATTCTCTTGACAAATGTTATAAAGTGCAGTGATATGCTCAAATCGTTATTTAAAATAGCCATTTATCCGGAATATTCTGTATTTACGCGTAATGCACGAGTTTGATGTTTTGTCAAATTATTAAATAGATATTTAAGAGTCGAGATACATTCGGGTGCACGTAAGCTTTCATTCGTTTATTAAATACATATCGTTCGTATTTAGTAAACGTCAACTGGAAAACTTATAGATTGTCGCCCAAAAGCCTAGTCACACGGAGCTACGGCTGTAAAACAATTCTTGCACGAAATATTTAAAAATTCATCAAGTACTACGTATCATTAATAGATAGTTATTGAATTATTTAGCAACCGGCAAGTTCAACAACTAATCTCAATAATTTACGATTCAATTGCTTTTATAAGTAAGTGCTTTATTTAACATCATCAAATAAGTGCGAAAACGTGTTACAAGTGCCTTGGATAATTTTCATCACATATAAGCACCAGCATGTGCTAATAGAATGTAATGCATTTTTCACGAATAGGTTCCGTTTTTAGTATTTCTTCTATTGTGCTATTGATTTCTTTTCTTCGTTGCCTTCATTGTCCAAAAATCTATGTTTTTGCCTCAGCCGTTCGTGTATTTTGCATAATTTTGTTATTAGAAAGTAGTGTATTATTCTTCAGGAAATCTGCATTTCTTTGTTAAAAGAAATTATTGTTATTGTGAGAGGGTAAGTGCCCTAATATACTGATGTAGATTAGATCTCGTGATATAATTTATCATATGGTAATATGGTAATAATATTACACGTGCAAATATTACAATCGCAACGTTAAAATGAAGTATTAACAATTATTATAATTTTTAATGAATTGAAAGTGAATAAATATGTTTTAAGATAACCTAATACTTCTTTTAGAATTTAATAATTAGTCACAATTTCATAAAAATTTATTCTTTGACTTTCTATACGAAATAAGGACACATTTAATAGAACAATTAATAGAACAATTAATTAAAAACTGACTTATTATCAGTTTTGATAATTAAGCAAGACATAAAGTCGCCGTTCAATATTTTGGAGTGCAATGGTGTAAAGTTACGAATTCACTTTTGAATTCACGTCACGAAGAATTCAATATTATTATAATCAGAAACCATTATTCAATCTCATGAGTAATTTTATTGTAAGAAATTGCGATGTTAATTTGATTTGTAATAAATTGTCAAAAGATTTTCGAATCTCAATTAATTTTGAATATTTAAAGCCTAAAATTCAATTTAATTTGATGCATTTCAAATGTATAATCTTGTATATGCTCGACAAATATTTTATTCGCATATCCGTTTTCATTTCACAAAAAATAGTTTCTTGATTCTCATATTATTATTACATCGTTGAGTAAATCAAGTATAGAGCATAATTAGAAAAAAATGTGTACAAAATTTCTATTCAGGAAGACGCTTAATAATAATATTGTTAATACTGATATCATAATGTTCGACGGGAGGTGAAGTAGAGCCGAGTATCCTTGAAAAAATCATTACGTATTGGTGCATTGTTTGCCAGGTTATATTTATAATCTTTTTAATGTGAATTGAAAATTAAAAAATTGAGGCCATATAACGTCGATAAGTGTAATGGTGTACCATTATATTTGTATCGCATTCTATAGGAATTCAACGAGCTATTATATAAAGAACAATAAAGTCTCACTAATCATACCATATCCAAAAGCCAAAAGATTATCGCGCAATTTATATCAGAGTTCATTATTTGTAAAACTTGTGAAAACAAGATAGCTATGCATTTTTAAAAGTTTAACGAACTCAACAATGCACGGAATGTCGATGACGATATTGATAGTTCCACGTGATCTTACTCGGAAAATAAAATCAAACGTTTCTTGAGATTGTTAAATTTTAATTATCTTGCTGAGTTGTGGAGAAATTCATTTATACTAGTTTTTAAAACACGTGCTACTTTTTGCGTCATTACCTCGGATGAATATAAACAATTATTTAAATAATTCAAGGTATATTTGCGATTTTTTATTATACCTTATCTGCTATATATAATTTGAAAGTATATTTATATTTATATTTTTATAAGTTTTTAAATAAAAATTTTAGATATTCTTGTGTAGGAATATGTTCTATTGCAAGCAATGATTATCCTATTAAACCAATGAAATACATTCTATAAAAAATCATGATAAAAAATTAATAAATAAAATAGCATTATTTTTATAAATATTAGATTAATACAATTTTATCACTTTTTAATTTGATCTCTAAAATTAAACTTAAGTTATATGTTTTTTTATTTGAAAGCAATCAATTTAGTATGAAAAGTAAATAATAACTATACGTTATTTTTATGTTTACATTTTATTAAAATTAATTTTAAAATATTTTAATAAAATCTATAAATCTGTGTACCATTGAAAAATAGGATTAATTTTAGTATAAATCACAAAAATATAGCTGATACGTAATGTGGAACCCGGATGAATTTGCACGATGAAAAGTCATTGATCAAATATACAAAAGATATGGAGTTACAAATTTGTGCATATTCAAAAATATATTTTTTACTGAAATGGGTCATGTGTGATTTCTGTACTTTTGTATCTGTAAGCATTTATATTTAGTTATAAAATGTTTTTACATTGTATAAGCTAAAAAATAATATGTTAGGATAGAAATAATATATTTAATTTATACATTTACTTAAATTTTTTTAGTTTATAAAAACTTGTGAAATAATCAATTTTTCTTAGGTTTTTATATTATACAATTAATGATTAAGATTCGAAATATAAAATATAATATAGAATATAGAAATTATAATATAATAAGAAAATATACGATTGATTTGTCACTAAATTTTAACGTTTTCATAATAAATTAAATAATATGTGTATGTAAGTATATACTATTTTATGAAGAAGTATTCGAACCTAATATATGCCCATCACTTTTTTCGTTTTTTATTTATTTTTAATTCGCTCATTTTCTCATGAATTTTTAAATTATAAATCGCTACTTGCAAATAAGCATAATAAAAATTTGTGAAAGGGCGCACATCCAAATTGTTGCCCTTTAATGAGATATTTACATAAGATGTACAAGAAGATTATTTATTATATATGTAAATATACTGTATTTATGTCGTAATTGAAGGTATGAATAAAGCTAATTTCTAACATGTCTTTGCTTATTCAAATAATTATAGTGGATACATATTTAATTGGCAGCTAACTACTGTTGAGAAATGTTGTTAGTAATTCTAATAGATATGTAATACTTTATTATTTTATATGTGCATTTATAACTGATAACGTTAGATATTCTATCGGAAGGAACATGCAACGCAGAAAAAAATCTGTTATAATTTTTAATAAGCTATCATTGTTCAGTAGATTTTAGCAAAAATAAAAATCTAAGTATAAGATAATATGATAATATTTATAATTTGGAGTTTAAAAAACCATTGAAAAATTATTCAATAACTTTTTATGTAATATCGAAATTTGCAGGGCATTCGAATTGCTGTTATTATATACTGAAAATATTTTAGAATAATGCTATTAGAAAAAGTTACAAATTATTGTTTTAGACACTGATTTCTCTCGAACTTCCAAAGTATTTCTCCAGACTTTTAAGGCGTGAATAGTTTAACGATCACTTGGCCATATCAATATAATTGTAAAAATTGCTTTCTTTTCATCGCACGTATAACAAATAATCCTGTGAAATGTTTTTAATAAGCAAATTCACACCCCTGAAATGCTTTCTCATGACAATGTGTGTCCTAATGTACACGATCTTTATAAGAAATTCATAAAATAATGATATTAGTGCGAAGGCCTGCATTGGTATATACAGTTTTTGCCAGCCTTCAACGAGTGGCTGAGTGTGAAAAGACATGAGTAAGAAAAAGTTATCAAGCGACAAGGGACCGGTTGAGCAACTAGCAGGTACATCGAGAAGCGTCACGCTATTATTAGCTTTGCATTTAGCTTTTTATTTTATTTCTACAAAAAAAATGTATCTCCTGTGTATATTTCTACGTATTTCTTACAGCTTACTGAGGGATAATTTAGACTGTTTTAAAACAGAATGCATTCGTACTTACTGCACAGACTTTATATTATTATTTATACTCATTGAGAGTATAGGGGCTTTTATTTATTATTTGCTCATGATCTTCAATGTAACTTATATCTATGTTTAATTATATTGAGGGTACGGTTTGTCCATAGTTTTATCCGCAATATGAAATTCATAAATATAGAGCACAAACTTTGCTAGTTTCTCTTATAAATATATAATTGTATTTATAATGCATAATAATGCTTGTAGAGCCCAAGGTACGTATATATTATAATACATGGAGTAAATTAAACTAATATTTACAATTGAATTTTTGTTGTTGTTTGATTGGTAATTATTTATGTTCATTTTATATTATATATTTTATATTTACATATTATATATTCATTTATCATAAAGATTACGATGATTCCTTGGAAATAATTTTATTTATTCGTATAAAACTGAAATGTAGATAATTTTATATATTAATTATAAATGTTTCTGTTTACATTTCAGTATTTAGATAGTATTGTTAACGAGTTTTTTATATTGGAAACTTTTCCAACATTCATTAACATCATTACTGTTCTTTAAATTGTCAAATTTCTAATTTCTAGTAAGCAAAGAAAATGATGGTTGTTGATGTACTTATAATTACACTTAAATATGATTCAATACACATACTGTATTAATTGGTAACAATGTAGCATTATTTTAAAGTTTTTAAAAATTCTTTAAAATCAATGATTCAACTGTGAATTTTGTAAATTTAATTGTTATGACATCTTTGTATATCAAAATGTTAATCTTTATACTTAATCGAAAAAATTCGTACGGGGCAATTATTATTATTATTATTATTATTATTATTATTATTATTATTATTATTGTTGTTGTTGTTGTTGTTGTTATTTATTTAAATTATAGCTCAATAAAGTATTCAAATTTTGGAAAAGTAATTATTATAATATAAAGTAAAATAAAAAGCAACTATTTCATAGGTTATGGACCTCTTTCTATAAATATATTCAAAAAACGTCGTGATATTTGCGACTCTTTTTGCAGTTGTAAATAATACGTCGAGTATTAAAAACGCATAATTTACTTTTTATGACATTAACAATGATAAAATAATTTACAAATGGGATAAAATAAAGCTGAAATAATTTGAAATATTTAGGATCCTAAATTTATGTAAATCCTGATTTTTTTGCCGAAAATTCTAATTTTCTTCAAAAATTATATTTTTATATATTTAATTTATTTTTAAAACGTTGAAATGGTTTTTTTCAAGAAAATTTTCCCTTAAATATATTTAGTAATTCAGAAAATTTAGACATTTTGCATTTCTTATTCTTATTGAATTAGAAGCATGTATAATTTATGCTTCTTTTTATCTTTTTAATTAATATTTCATTATCAAAGAGCTTATAATAAAATATGATAAAATTTTTTATAGTGTAAAACAAATGTTTTCGTAAATAATTCAAACATTCATTAATTTTAATTTTTAATATTTGAATGCATTTCATTTATAATCTAATAATACTATTTGTATTAACATTGCTATTCCTATACGAGTATGAGCGTACTTCTGCCTTACCCTTTCGTAATTGAATATTATGAATTGAATAATAATATTTGTACATTTCTATACAATTATCAATTTATTGGTAATTATAAGAATTCCGAAATTTACGATTTTTCTCGATTTACGATTTAAGAATTTTCTCAAAAGAATTTTTTTCTTTAAAAATCAGAATGACCTTGATTAAGAATAAAATATGAAAGCATTTTTTTTATATCAATCTAATGTAAAAATAAACTGTATTAAATACAAAATTTGAGTAGATAAAATGTGAAAGATGTTGTAAATCTGTTTAACTTTTCATTTTGCAATTGTATTTTTTAATGATTTGTCGCCATAAATGTTTAATGTATATAATTTTAATAATACTATCCCTTTATCATGTTTTAAATGTTGATGAATTAGTTTTTACAAATTTTGAACATTCTTTTATTGCTTAATTATTTTGAGTGAGTTTAAATTAAAATGTATTTCCAAAAATATCATTCAAATTAATGTTAGCTAACTTTAAAAGATAGTTTTCTTTTATATATTCATCTTTATTCTGGTAATTATAAATAAATTTGAATCACGTATTTTTCCTATAAAAAATATATTTTAAAATAGATTTTGTCTTATTTCTAGATGAATATTTAAATAGACAGTTTGTGTAAAATGTTGTGTGGCAAGTACTTGACTTTGACACTTGTGTATTTTTTTTTTAATCAAACTATAAAGATTCATTGTTTAGTATGTACACTTGAATAAATTACAATCGTCAGTTATATTTAACAAAGGAAGAGAAATTATAAACAAAAGTCTAAAATAACAATTCGAATGATATTTGCATTCAACAGTTCAATTATTACAATATAATCTAGGCTAAATTTAACAAATGTTTATTGGTTTGTTCCTGATGTATTGACATAATAAAAAGCCCAACCCATGCTCACGTTTTGTTTCATTGTAATAAAGAGCTTCATTGCTTACGTGTAAGTTCGTATGCGTGAGTCCTTGTGTGGATTTGATGACGACCATTTGTGCATACTTCCGTGCTATATTTTGACGACAGCTAACTATATTTCTCTTATACAATGCTTTTGTGCATCTTCACTTTAGAAAGGTTTTTGAAAACCTAAAGAGTATAATTACGACGTTTCAGTAAAATTATCAAATCTATTGATGAAACCTAAATAACAAATACCTTGGAGTTTAGACAGTCTTACATGTGATTTTAATCTTGTTATATTTCTATTTAATAATAATGGATAAATGAGTAATTTTCAAATTGAAACCTGACAAGTATATATAATTTAAGTTAATATCTATATACACAGTTACTCCATCCTGTGGCGTGTCATGCATCTTTCTTTTAGCATATTTTGTTTAACGAACTTCCAAAATACGAACAGAAGTTTTATATTTATTATTGTGATTTAAGGCAATAAAGAATTAGACTAGAAAAATAATTTGTTATATATTTCGTATACTCAGTTGGATTCTATTGCAATAAGAGATATGTTTCATTAATGACTCCTAAATCCTTCTTTTTAAGTATTTCATTCGTGAAACTTTTCTTCTTGATATTATTAAATACAATGTATTTTTTAAATTAATTATCAAAAAAGATAAGAAATCATTAATTTTTTTTATATATTCGCTCTGAAAGTAAAATTAATTAATCGGCAAGGCCGACTTTCGTTTCGTTTTCGAAGTGTTTTTATACGAACGGGGTCATCTGGGTACGCGAGATCTTTATGGTCTAACAAAAAGACAGTTGAGTGATATATCAGATTTCTATATTTTAATATACATTTTTTGCATAAAGTATAATGGTATATTATACAATAAGGTCCTTAGTTTTTTTTTTATACAATGAATTTTTTTTAGAAATCCATTTCCCATTAAAAATGGCTCACTTTCAGTATAAATAATCATGACACGTTTTATTATTAACTACAGTATTGAAAATATATGAATTTCAAAATTGTTTGCAAATTGATTGTTATATTTAATACATATACTTTGAATAATATCCAACAAAACTATATTAAATCGAACTCTTTTACCGGAAATTTAGAAAATTCCTAAAGATTCTTATAAAATTTATAATATAAATAACAGAAACAAAATGGATATAAACAGTAATTTTCATAATTGATTTGTAAACTTATTTTAATGTTCTTATTTTGTAAGTTAAATACTTAGTTTAAATAAAGTTAAATATAATAAAATTTAATCTAAAACTAATAAAGTAATCAATATTTCAAGTAAACAGGGCAATGTACTATTACTAGTACATTTGCTTTAGTGATAATTCAACTATTTAAGAATATAAGTTTTTACTCTGTTATCAATATATTTTAAAGTGTTTTTAATTAATTTATAGAATTTAGTGATTGTAACTGATTTGATAGAAAAATTCATGCACTTAATATTATTATATACTGATAATTCTTTAAATATTTTATAATCTTTGTATATTAAAGGTATTTTAACAGTTTAGTTTCTAAAAGCAAAGAAGATACTAAGTTGTTCAGTTTTTTAGATCAATCAAAATATAAATCAATATTATAATTATTATATTATAAAATAATAGGAGCAAATAAATTATAAAGAATTTTCTTTAATATACCAACATTTATGTAAATTAATGGCAAACATTACTTTATAAAATAAATATTTTAATTATTGAATATATTTTTTGTGTTAAAAATGCTATTAGCAGTTTTTTTTATTTAATACGGATACGCGATATAATGTAATTATAATTTGAATATATTGTACATTGTTCAATTATTTAGGTGCTCTGCCATGGCTTGTTATGAATTGATTTGATAAATTATATCAAATGGAGAAAACATTTTTTCATGTTTGTTTATTTATTTTTATTTTTACTTTTTATTTTTAGATTATATGCAAATATCATTATAAATATATAATTAAAATTCTTAATATTAACATTGTAAAATATTAAAATATACATTTATTATAAAATGTACAATATAAATTTTTTATTTATTATATATTATGTAGGCGGAAGTATTATTTTATATATGCATAATTTATTTAACTATTTTAAGAATATTGAAAATTCTCTTATCAGTTTAATTAAAACATGAAAATACATTAATAATGTAATATAATAAAAAACAAAAACAAATGTTTTTCTGTTTTAAGATTATAATTATCTCTGTTTTCAATAAACGTGTAAGCAGCGGTCTATTTTAAGATTTTCAATATTTTTCGTTGATTCATATCGGCTTATGCATTGAGTTTGAATATTGTTAATCCTATTATTTTTAAAAATGTTTTGTTTTATATTCAATAGTTTCAGTAAAGATAGTGGGGGTTTACTTATTCTTAAAATAATTTAATTCTCTGCTTTTTATTACACATTATGCAATACTATATTCAGAGAATACGATGATTGTATAGAATATTCTAAGTAACCTATAAACAGACTATTTAAATTATTTTTCTTTTTGAATTAAAATCAAAAGACTTATTTAGTCGAGTAATGATATGTGTATGCATGACTGAGTATAAAAATATATTAATTATTTAAGATTATAGAAAAAAATTTTTTGTTATATTGTAGTTCTTTTAAAATAGCATTTTCATAAATAAAATACAAAAATAATATTTATTAAAATTAAATTGACAAACAAAATCATTCTTTTTTTTAAAGTTCATGCTACCACATCATTATTAAAAGCCATAACTTATATGTGAAAAATTAATTTACAATATTCCTTTACAGTATGTATTACGATAATTATTTAAAAAGAATTTGTTACTAACTTTCATTTATTATCTTATATTTTCAATTATGCACTAATATATAAGTATTAAAAAGAATATTCTCATTGATTATCATCATATGTCCGTAACTATAATTTATGGTTGAAAATAGTTTTAAGTTAAAATTTTAACGTTTAGAAGTTTTTTTTTTAAGAATGTTCAGAATTGTATAATGTTTATATTTTTTCAAATGTTAAGATTTATTTATTTAAAAGAAAAGAATAAAAGAATGCATTGTATTTAAAATTATTAATAGACACGAAATATGTGTTCGTGTGAGTGTATGTAATTAAAAAGTAATCTGATGAAATACAACGTTAAATTTCTAAATATTTGGTTCTTACTGTTCGAATATGAGATAAACATTGTACTAATTTTAAATAAATATTGCTTATTTGTCTTACTAATATACACCATTGTCAAGTAAGTTACATTAATGAATCATTGTTTTTTTCGTATTATCATAGGTGAGAGTAAATTATATATTAGTTTTTGTACGTACTTTTGTATGCTCATTTGATCAGAATATATTTAATTTAATTTATTTGTTAATAAGCGCAAAATTATAATTAATATTATAAGATTTCTTAAATCTATTTGTGTATATTTTATTGTTATTCTTAAATTAGATAAATTATATAAATAAATCAATAAATAGGAAAATGTAATAAAAGTGGAAATATGTACGCATGCATATCTATATGTGTGTGTTTCAAATTTGCTTTTTTTTAGATTTATATATACATATTTATATTTCTATATGCTACCTTCAATGAATCTCTTACATTACTGTAAGATACAAATTTTTTTTCTGTGATTTAATCATGTATTTATTTTGATTTTTGATTCTAATAAGTACAAAAGTAAAAAATTTAAATTGATTATTGGATTAAAATTTTTGTAATTAATTAGAATATTAATTAGAATTTTGGAGCTTCATTGATAATTAATAATATTTTTGAGATTTATAATGGATTATATAGAAAATATTTTTATAATGATTTGAATGATGTTTTAAGTTTTTTTTCAGTTTTACAAAAGACAATTTATAAAGTACAATTAATTATATTGGATAAAAAATTTTGTTTTTAATAAAATGAAAATAAATATTTTGATGCTTTGATGCTTTGATAAAATTTTCAATGAGGTTTGTCATAATTTTAAATGCATATTATTAAATGAATAGTTATAAACCAATAATAAATCATTATATTTGAAAATTTATTGAAGAACATTTATTACTGAAATTTTTGATAGAGTCATCTATAACTTACATAAACTAATTTTTATTTTCTATGTCCTCTATGAAAAGTACCAACAAGATAATAGATAATTGTTTCTCTTCTAACTTTTCATTATTAATATAAAGAATATATTTATTCAACTTATAAGTGCTTATTAAACATTTACCCAGTATTTTAGTATTAAATATACTATTGGATTTTTTAACTATTTTAGAAAAATACCCTATTCAATATTTTTTACATTTTTATTATGTGTTTTTGTAGATATTTTGGCAAGATTTTATATTAAATAAAATAACTAAAAATCGGATTTATTTATTATTGAATCCAATTTTAAATATTTCTAAATAATTGTATTGTGATATAATGAGTATTTATCTATTTGCTTTATCGACATGTTCTCACGACTTGTAGGCTAGCGTAGAAATGTGAAGTAAGACCGGTAAAAAAAGTAAAATGAGTTTTTCAAGATTGAGGTAAGTACGTAAATAAAAAACTTACGAGTTTCAGATTTGTAAAGAGAATAAAGAACATTTTACTATAAGACAATCAGATTTTATCGTTTATGTCTTTAGTCAACCGCAATTAAAACAATTTTTTATTCATTGACCTACATTACATAGCCCTTTTTTATTCACTTTTTTATTAAAGAAACAATACTGTGTAAAATGTATAATAATTGTTAAATTTTAATTATAATTTTATAAATTTACACGTCGTCGTTTTACATTACGTGCTTTAAAATACTAAAAAATCGTATACTAAATTGTATATGCGAACAAAATATGCCGTAGAAAGACATTATGCATAAGCAACATTCCACGCGTCTTTTGCTTTTTATGTACTTTATATATTATTAAAAGATGATTCCATATCTAGTACACGAGTGCAATATAAATAATAGAATATTGTATCAATTGTGAATACATAAAATATTTTTATAAATAATTAATTTACATTATTTGTGTAATTTCAAATATAAACTTTGGTTAAAATAATATTTAGGGGCAATTATGTATAGATATAGGTTTCTTTTAATTTCTGTAAGAAATAAAAAATACCTTTTAAAATAATTACACTCGCGCTTTAAAATATGATAATCAATATTATTGCAGTATATATAAATTATTTCAATACAATTATTTAATTAAATTATTTAAAAGTTTGAATATTATAATTGAAGTAATGTTATAGAATAAACAATAATTATGTTAAATTGAATAAAGTAACTTGTGGGAATTTGAAATTCTTAATCGTGCTATTAGCTATGAATTATGTAATTGCTATAATAAAATACTTTGTAATATAACTTACAGCTGTTATTTTTTTATTTCACTATCATTAATTAATGATAATAATATATACATAAATTTAGAATCATTATAATTTTCTGATTATAAATTTTATAATAAAGAATTTAAAGGAAAATAAAGCAATGTGCTTAGTTGTTTTCTTTTGTAGACATAATTAAAAAAGCATCTTAATTAATATCTGTAGAATAATTTTCTATTTTGTATTAACGATTTTTTTTTAAATTCATACGAAATTAATATTTACTACAAACTTTATTTTTATGTAAAATTATTATTTTATAAGTTTAACATCTATTATATTCAAGTATTGAAATTGCTCAAAAATTTACTGAATATTTCAAATTTATTATATTTACTAAATTATAAGTTAATGAATAGAAAATTATAATGTATTTTGTACCATTTTAAAAATGTACTAGTTAAAAGTAAAATATGTATAACTTACTGATGCATTTATTGAACATTGTATTTCATAGACTTATGAGACAGAAAAATTTTTCATTTAGTATTTTGTCCAATGTGAAAATAAAATACATATAGTTATAAGACCAATAATTTCTATTTAAATGACAAAAGTATTATTAAGAGAGTGTTTTTATTTTTTGACGTAAAAAGGTTATATTCCTATTGTTTATTATTTCTTATCAACAATTTTTGTATGATTAGATATTTTAAAATATATAAACCTTATGGCGTTGTTCTTAAAATTAATAGGATACACATAACACTTTCAATAAAATATCAGGATTTTTTATCGATTTTTATATAAAACGTCGAAGTAGAGAATAAATAAAACATAATAAATATACACATGCATTAATATCTATAAATATCTCATAATACATTGATCAATCATTTACACATTAAAATTTTATTAATATAATACTTAAATGAATGCTTAATTTTTAATATTTACATAATAGATACCACATAATTTTCTTTACAACTATCTATAGAATAATAAATGCAACGTATGAATAATAGAGGTTCACTATAATTACGTTAAATTAATATTTTAGATAATTATAAGACCGAGACAGACGACATATTTTTTAATTGTACTATTAATTATATGTTAAGCGTGAGCTAAGTTATCATGAAATCACGAAAAGCAAAGAATGAATACAGTTTATAGGGAAAGGGATCAATTGAAAAAGTACTTAAAATATTTTTTACATTAATAAAAGTAGGTTGTAGTAACTGAGATTTTGTCGAAGCGAAGGGTAAAAATTACTATTATATTTAGTACATCGAGGTAGTTAATGTCCGTTATGTCAATATGAGAAAACCTTAATTGTATTTTTTTTGAACGATTGTAATATTAAACTGTAATTTTTGTCTTAATTATAATTAATACTAAAAATAAATATTATTAAATTTTTCTTTTAAAAATATCATAAAATAATACCTTTATTTATTAATTTAATTTAAAGAAAAGAATATTCTGAATATTATTCTATCTAACCACTTTTATGTATCTTCAACAATCTTTATTACATGTTCTATTCTACACATTCTTGCTTTTAAATCTAAATATTCTTATATAACTTCGCAATCTGAATTTACGTGTAATCAATATAATTATGACTTTTATCATGACCTTTTAGAAATAATACGTTTCATTAATATTGTATTTATTCATTTGGACGTTAGATTTTGCTTATAAACGAGTAGAATTAGAAGTACTGACAGCACAGGAGCTTTCATAATTAAAATGAATATATACGAACTCTAATTTTCGTATTTAATCAAATTTTTCTGTTAATTCCAAATCTCAAAATACTGTTTTATAAGATATTATTTTACAACTCTAATTTGTTAAAAAGATATTATTTTCATTATATTGCTTTCCTTAAATTTACTACAATGCACATAGAATTTTATAATCGACATAATCAGTACTTTGATAATAATAATAAAAGTTATTTAAGATTTTCATTATATTTTTTACAATTTAATTGAATTTTATTCTTAAATTTCAAGATCTTATACTATAAAAAAATCATAGAATATAAAATAATTTATTACATATCCATAAGGATTAAAATTTGATTTTAAATTATAATTTTAATAAATTAACTTGTCAATGTTGAACGAAAATTCTTGGTCTATATTAAATGTTTACAATTTCTATATTAAATATCGAGTAATTCGGCATTTCTGACTTTTCATTCTCCGTATAATAAATGCAAATTAAATTCTTATTTTACATTCTACTTCTATTTACAAAGATTATTATTATAAAAATTCAATAAATAGAAATATAAACTAATTTAATTTACCCATAATAATAATTACTTAATGAAATGTAAGATATATGAAATTATCAATAACTGTAATTGTGTAATTTAGTTGAACGCAATTAATGTATGAAATACATTATATATTATTCTACATGTTGTGTTATGAAAATTAAATTCTATCATTAAAATAAAAACAATTAAAAGATAATTCTTTAAAATATTTCGAAAATATTATACTAGAAGTTATTACTGTTCAATTTTTCATACAATATAAACAAATACACATAAATTAAATTATATTATGAACCAGCTTTTAAATTAATTTTACATAGTAAAGTTTTAAAAATCGACTTCTTAATTTTTATATGAATATTAGTAGATGCTCACGATAATAACGATTACTTTTCAATTCACTATGTAATAAAGATTTAATATCAAATTCATTTAACTAATTGAAATAAAAAGATAATAAATACATATCAGAATGTATATCTATAATGTAATATAGTATGAATATTTTTATACTTGTATATATATATAGCATATGTATAATCACATTTCTGGTTAATACAATTAACTATAAACGACAAAAGTTGCGCGCGTGTGTGTAAATTGAAACTTAATAAAAAATGTTATTTTTTTCCGTTACCAATTGGTAATGAATGCTCAATATCGAAATAGTTTTGTTTCATAATTTTTGTCTTTTATAGTTAATTAACTAGAAATTTGATTATACATATGCTATCCTTGAATATGTATACTTTTCTTCTAACGTGCAGTGGTAACAATGTCTTATCAGTAAAATTTAATTAGCTAGCAAAATGTTATCAAGGGTCATTTTAAGCGAAGTTTATCGAGAAACAAAACCAGCAAATTATTTTGTACAAATTAATTGGATATATTTTGAGCGACTAGAGCATGTTAAATTAACATAATAAAAAATTCGTTTTAAAATTAACATTTTTTTAAAAAACTACATTTATTAATTTTAAAAATAATACGAAGCTAAAACTTAATTAAATTCATTATCTGTATATAATGAAAGTCTAATTATTATTATACATGGCTTTCGTTAATTTTAATATTTTTTACATTATACAAATTAATTCATTATATCGTAAATAACTGTTGTCAGTAAATTTAAAACATACTATTTTACCATATTTTTAAAGCAACAAATACCTTTAAACTTTTAATTTTACTACTAAGTTTTTATAATAGATAAGCATGCTTTTATTAAAAAAGCAAAAATCGACTTACCTGACTGTTTAAGGTGTTAAAAAATTTAACTTATTATAAAAACTTATAGCTATGTACTGTCGTTAAAGTTTATTGCATAAATTTATGCGCTGTATTTTACATTTATAGGTTGCTTTAAAGTATAGTCTCAGTTTTGATGATAAGCCTTCTATTTTATTATTACAACTATTATATGTAATCGAAAGGATTAAACTTAAGTACGAATTACTGAAAATAATTGAATAAATTTTTAATACAATGTATTCTTATATTTTAATAATATTTTACGTTGTGTTATTTTCACAATGACAATATTGTAGAACTGGCTTATACGTCCTGAAATGAAATACCGAAAAATATGCTTAAATTTAATGTTCAATATTGAAAAGAATTTATGCAGCAATCAATAAGCCACAGTGAAGTATTCGAAATTTGGCAATAAATTTGCTCACTGAACGACGACATAAAACGCCTCGCGCAATAAGCAAGAAAATACCTGGTATATGCCACTAATTTCCGCGATGCTCGGATTAAAGATTAGAATCAAATACGCATCGATCAGGGCATTAGTAAAAGGAAGTTAAAAGACACAACATTTCCGTGCCACCGTAGTATTGGATGCATATGAGTGCACAATAAGTACAGGATAAAGCAGCTCAGCAAGTGGGAGATTAACGAGGAAGCTAATAGGTAGATGTAACTAAAGTCATTCTGCGACAATCAGCCAAATGATGTCCGTATGAAGATCTCACTTATAATATTTGCATGAAAAATATATGCTTAGCTAGTAGTATTATTATAAATTCAACTACTCCATTGACTTATCTTTATCGATGCTTTATTGAGAATTTGATTTTATATTAGTTTGCTTTCGTTGGAGATATAATTATTAGGAATTATTATTAACGCAATAGTTGACTAGCAACTAAAAATAATAACGTTACTATTTAAATAATAAAACGTGTCTAATATTTTTATATTATAATATTACGGAGCTTGTGCTATTATTTTTAAATTATTTATATCATTATTTTTAAAAAATGGTTTTAAAAATCTATCAAGCACTACTATTTTATTAAAAAAATTATTTATGATAAAACTTTTTAGTATTTAATTATTTTCTGCTGAAGTTTATATGTAATTGGAATGTGGATTATTCTATAAGTATTGTATTTCATTATTAAATATCAAATATCTATCGGCTAATATTGGGCACAGTTAATTTACATTTTATAAAACCTTTTAATTAATTTTGATTTTCAATAATAAGATTTTTTAAACGATCAATTATTTAAGGTCTATTTTATTATATTTTTCAAGATAAATGTGTTTAAATAAAATTGTATCTTTATTTTACGTAAGTTATGAAATCTAAATTACAAAGCATATTTTGTCAGGTGAGTTTGTCGATCTAATATTTAATTTGATGTATAAATTATCAAAAATTGAATCAATGACTTTTAATTATTTATTTTAATGTATTATAAGTATATTTATAATTTTTAAAAATATGGACGAATCTAAAGTTTTCTGAAATGATTTTTAATGCATTATTTACTATAAAATGAATCTTTAAAAAATTATTATTACAATCTTGGTTATTTTATAGTTAATATTATAATGTTAAATTATTTAAGTAAATATTGATTTAGATTACAATTACTATACAATGTTAATACTCTGCAGAATAATTTAAAATTAATTTAATGCAAATCTTAATATTAATTTATATTTCAGAATTTAAAGATTTAGTTTTATTTTGTTTGTGTGCTACGAATGACATTAAATTTGATTTTACGTAACTAGTATTTAAATATTAACTATGTCAACATTAAATATGTATTTTCAGTGGTATTTAAAATTTATTCGTTATTGATTATTTTATTGATATCAATGATTTTGTGTATATACTAATATAGTTATAGGTTTTTTAATAAAAGAAGGTATTTAGCATTTTAATTGTTTTCACTGTGATATATTTTCTTAATAAAACATCTAAATACAAAAAGTACATTTTTCAATAAAGTAAATATTTTTTTTATGTTCACAGAAAAACACTTCTACGGTACTTATTTTTTACTTCAAAAGATCATCTTCTTAGATACTATTTAGATATAGCTAAAAAATATATTAATTGTATAATAAATAAATTTATATCTCTTAAACGAATAATATTGAAAGAAATTTTTTTAACTACGTACAAATATTCGTTAGATTATTTTTGTTTTGTAATTTTTGTGATATTTTTTTAAAATATATATAAAAAAAAATTACATCAAATGATCTCAATAGATTAATACGGCAATGTAACAAATTCAATTGGACTTCATCAATTGATATACAGAACGCGAGTAATATATAGAACACGAGTAGTTTCATTACGAGTAAATGAAACTGGCAATATATTTACTAGAGCACTTCATTCGAGGTTAAAAAAAGAGTTGGATGTTTTTAATTTAAAAATAAATTGAAAGCTGAAAGTATGAGAATAAGTAAAGTTTATGAATAAATTATAAGAAAGTACATGTATCGATTAATAAATAATTGTATGCATAGATTCTTATTTAAAATAATGGATTATATTAATAGATTTTTATGATAAATAACATAATTGTATTAAATATATAATTTAATTTTTACTATATTTAATAGTAGATTTAAGTAAATTCAAAAAATAAATTTTAATTTCTTTGTTTATATCTTTTAACTATTTTAATTTGTAACGTGTATAAAGTTGACAAAATATAGGCACATATTTATATTATTGTGATTGAGAAATATATTTTTAATTTAAGCAAAAAATTAGTACATGTTCATACAATTTATTATGATGTTAACCAAATAAAAGTACCGAAATATCTTTAGTGCTTAATATTTAAGAAATGGAGTTTCCTATATTTTGGTCATAAGGTACATTTTATAATTTTGATTTTATTGATTTAATACCATACATTATTCAAATTTTAAAGTTAATTTAAAAAATTAAAAACATATTTACTTATTGTTGTAAATAGAATATATACTAAACTATATATATATATATATATATACTAATCGAGGAAATATGCTTTTTCATAATTAATTATAAGAAATAATACAAATAATAAAACATTTTATTCAAGTTTATTTTGTTACTGAAACTAATTGTAATCAAATATATATTAATTATTGTTACGAAGATTGAACATTATATCGAAAGTATAAATTTAATTTAAAAAATAAAAAAATTATGTATACTGATTCTTTTCGGATTGCGGTAATCAATATTCTATCGATAATCAATTAACTAAAAATGTAAATAATTATGTACAATAATAATATTTTTGTTTGTAATAATATGGATTACCTATAAAGAATTATGATATAAAAATAGTTTATAGGTTGAAAGCTACGATAGTTTAGAAAGTCATTTAAATTCATTGTCTTGCAGACACTTTTAGTGTGTATAAATACAATTTAATTGGGAATCAATGACTGGTTGTATGCTTCGAATATTTATTATATATTGCGCAATTATTTCATATTATACAATAAGTACTTGCACTTATTAAGTGAAAAAAATGCCTTCCCTATCCTTTAAAATGATGACTTTTACAGATTAAAGAAAAGTCTGCATAAATAAGGCCATTTATTATTTAATTGAATATTGTTTTATTTTTATTGTTAATGTATTAACTATATTAATAATTTAACTATAATAAATATTATCTAATAAATAGCATGAATTTAATAGTAACTATAGATTGCAATTATCTTGTAATTTATTATTGAAGTATATACAATATATAATTATATGAATATTAATAATAAACATGAAATTATCTTAATAAACAAATAAATGCTTCTTACATTTAATTTAATTCATAAGATGTGTTTGTTGAGTATATGAAGGATACTTTGAAGTTGGCATTATTTTTATTACTATTCCATGTAGTTTATTAAGTAGAATAGTTTATTTTCTATTGTTACATATGTTTTAAATTTTATATTAAAATATATAAAGGTTAAAATAATTGAAGGAATTAGAAATTGTTATATTTTAATTTATATGTTTTTTATAGTTATTTTTTATACTATTTAACTTACTTAATTCATGATTCACGAGTCTAAAGTCTAATCTCAAAAAGTATTTATGAAAATGGATTCATGATATATTTTTATTTAGTTTATATTTGTATATCATTATTTTTAAATATATAGTACGTTTCTGAAAAATTAAACGATATTCTTGAATTATTTATAAGTTTTAATCAATTTAAATTAAACATCATCAAAATAAAATAATTTTGTAAATTGGACAAGTCATAACTAAAAAGATTGTAAATTTGTCACGTATAATTTTTGCATTCAAATTTTTGATGCATTATAATTTTTTATATTATCATTGTGTTAGGAAGAACTATTTTTAATGACTTTAGATTTTTATATTTTTATATATATATATTTATAGAAACATTTGTTTAAAAATGCTGATAGTCTAATAATTATTATTCAGGGATTTTAAGTCAGAAAGAAAGAAAAGGCGAGTAGTTTATAAAATAATATAATTATATTTACATCTATATACTTCATTATATTCGTAATACTTAAAATTTAAAATATTGAACTAATATAAATTATTAATAGACAAATAAAATATATAAACTTGTGTAATACACGTTTTATCATAATTTTTTTTTAAACAATCTTATACAAATTATAAAAATAATATAAGAAATTTTGGAGGCATCTTTTTTTTACACATATGACTACATATAAAGACGCATATAAAGTAGATTTATTGCATAATGATTGGTTATTTTGATGCTTAAATCATTAATAATTAAAAAACTAAAAGGAATTAAAATTGTTGATCAATGGATTTTTTTTATACAAAATGTGAGAAGCGTACGATTCACCTTATAAGCTTCATTCGTATATTATCTATTTATAAAAAATAATGGCAAAACATAAACTACTGCTGTAAAAGAATTTGAAACACTTGTTTTATATGTATTTTTTTGCACTTAAGTAGATATACTTGTTTTACATATACATTTTTTAAACAGTATATAATGTTCTAAATGTAAAATTAATAATATTGAGTTTAATATGGAACTTGGTCTGCATTTGTTTTCGCATTAAAGTAATTTATGAACCAAATTATTAGACATGTCGCAAAAAGATTATAGAAGAGTAAATAGTAATGGAATTAAGGAGGCTTCTATTGTGCATTGTGCTTGTACGTGTGCAGTATTTAAATGAAATTATTTATTTTTTTCTAAATTTAATTTTATTAAATGCGAGGAAATTAAGGATCTCAAAAAAATTAAATCTATAGTTTAATAAATATATTAATTAATAAGAAAGTGACAGTATTGGTGGCTGGTGTGGACTCTCTATTCATGTATAATTCTATTTATATTTCTGTATACTAAACTCCACTCTCTGAGTTATAGATTAAATAACAATGATGTACAAGATTACAATTTTGTTGATAAAAAAAAGTATAATGGCGGTCGGTCATCCAAGTTTCTACTGTAGCTACATTATTTTATCTTCTTGATTGATCTTAAATGACTATTACTATGTAGGTGATTACTGATGGTAACTTCAAATTGAAATTGAACTTTTTATAATATACTTAAAATTGAAAAATATATTGGATTTTATTTTTATGAATTTGGCAATGCATTTATAATTGGATGTTGAAGAGTGTACGTATTGTAACTATTGTTATTATTACCATGTACAAAGAAATTTTCTCAAAGCAATAATAATTATAAGCAGGCTTATAACTATTTATAAATATTGTTGATAAAAGTGAAATCTTCCATTTTAAAACTATTAAATTTAGCACTCTCCTTTAAGAAACTCAAGCAAGTAAAAAAATCAATATTAAAATTACAATTAATATAATTAATATAATTATTCTTTTCGTAATGTAAAATGCTATATTTATGTTTTATTAACCTACAGAAAAGAATGTTGCATACTGATGATTCATATACTATTTCATGTTCTTTCTAATAAATTTGGCATTTTTCCCGGTTAACATCGATCTGCAAATGTTCTAAAAATATTGACCATCCTTGTTAAATAGGGTTCAGAATTGAAAGCAAAAGACCTAACAAATTTAATTTAGATTCTTAGGCAGTCTGCATAGTCACCTACTTAACAAACTAGATCAATGGCGTAGGAAAAAAGACTTATGCTAACATTTTAATAGAGTGACATATTTTATTACAAACTATATAAATGCATAATTTAATATTTTAATTGAAAGATAATAATATGAAAATAAAAAAAAACTTAAGTTATTTATTAATGTGTTTATTTTGTAATTACTTATGATAATAATTACACTATTACGTACACTACTATTGTAAAATATAATTAGTTGTTCTAATTAAAAAGCTAAAAATAGCTATAAGAAATAAAAAAATAACCTGATTTCAATTTTA
>JAPYYT010003660.1:0-12106 GCA_030522565.1 Ceratosolen corneri | reverse complement strand
ATATTTGGTTAACATCTTACGAATATTATTTAAAAATCCTTTTGTTAGAACCGCACGTGGAAAATCTCATATGTCATGATTGCCACACTTTATTTACAATCCCAGTGTTTCCAGTAAAAATGGAGCGCGCTTTTGAAGTGCAGCGCGTGTGGTTAGACAGCCCCCTGCCTCCGTCGTCTCGGTCTTCAACCCCCTACCCCTTACCTAAATGAGAGGACCTTCTTTGTTCTTTCATCGCATCAACGTAGGGAAATTCGTGAGACCCCCACCATAAATCCTCGGCGGCCTAGCTAGCCCTTCGGCTATAAAATAAGATCGCAATCACGCCGAGGCAGAACTGCAAACGTTTTCCGATGCATCTCGGAAAGGTCTCTAGTGCAACCCGTGATCTTATATGTGCAGTTCCTTAGCCAGCGTCTGGATTCGTACAACAAGAAACTTCGCCCAGACGGTAAGCATCTACTTAGCCCGCGGTTGAATCCGTTCCACACTGGACGGAGCTCCCAGCTGGAGCGCAGAAGAGAACCACGCAAAATAGACAAGTAGCAACACGGTTCACGTCCTCGAGTGCTACATGTACGATTGAGCCCAGCACCGCGTATCTCGGAAAACATTTCCAATACACTTGATTATCACGTGACGGCTCATCAACGCGCGAATGCATGTAGCACGGAACCCGGTGGCCAAAAACCCATATAAGACCACGCGGTGCATCGTTTACGCGTAATTCATCATTATTGCTAGACCAGCGCGGGTATTCTATTTCGGACAATATATACACAGTTGAATTCACGCATCGTTAAAGATAATAAATCCACTCGCGACCAAGTGCGACAGTGCGGGACTATATTGTAACATAAAACCACGTGTAACGTGTAAGCGCGGCCATCAAACAGTGCATAAACAATACGCGTCTTATGAAGGTGCGGCTCTTCACATTGTTATATAGACAAGATTATTATTAATCGTATCAAGACTTGAATTCAGTTACTATTATTGTTATTAGATCAATAAAGACAACTTTTGGATTGGCATTACAAATGCCCATATCGCCTACGATTTTTTAACCATGTTATCTCAACCCTTCCACTATCTGATTCTCCCTCACACCACCACTGGAAAGAATTCACACTTGGGTTCGCGCCCGAACAGTAATGAACATTTTTTCTACTTAATCAATTAATATGAGATTTACTTTGTAGCACTTGAATATGTTATTTTATTGTTATTATGTTATCTAATAAAACTTATAGTATTATTTTACCCTTGTTCACAAATTGTACTTTGTCTCAAATTAGAGATTTTTTTTTATATACTTGTTAGTAATTCATTTTAGAATTATTGATTTTCTAAATATATTTTCCTATTATTATTGTTGTTAATTTTGCATTCTCATAAGTGTTGCTATTTTAAAATGTAATTAATATAATTTCTTTTATTTTAATCTTAGAAAGTTATTTTTTATATTTAGATACTACATTAATTAAAAAACTTTTCAATTTTATATTTAACAAGTCAGAAAATAGTCAAAAGATTAAATCATGTATAATGTAATTATATTTTAATATGATAGTGTAATTAGCATAAAAATGTATTCATATTTGAAATAATAAATTAAATATGATAAACACATCGTTATTTTGAAAATAATATGTTAAAGAACTCTGCGTAAAATAAAATCTGTTACGTATTGTAATACAAACTTAGAAGTTCCATGATTTTATTATATGTATCCATACAATATTTATACTAGTGTACTATATAATATTTATGACAAATTACTTGACTTTTAAATTTGTGTAGCTGACATATCTATCGAGAGAATGATACATTCTAATTGCGGCTTTCATTATTAGACTTTTATTATTTTAAAGATTTTGTTAAATCAATTTCAACCTTATCCTTTATCTCGTTTAATTATATATACATACATTTTTATACTTTCAATCATAAAAATTAAATATCATTAATAGCATTTTCATTTTCTACAAATAAATCAATTATGTATAGGTGCATAAATCTTGCTTGAAAATTAAGATTAAATAAATTTTAAATGATCATGAAAAACTAAAATGAATGCTTCAAAACTTTTATTAATAAAAAACAAACAGTGAAAATAGTCATCTTTAATTACTCTTTTGGAAAATTATTATTAGTAAATTGTAATTATTTAAGGAAAAACAAATATTTTCTTAATAATAAATTTTTAATTTATTTTTTGAGTAAGTATATATTATTGGTGATATGTTGATTTTTGTATCTTAGAATTTTTTTGATTTTTAAGAGTGAAAATCATAATTTTTGGCCGACATGATGCACCATTAATATGAATAAGAAATTGGCAAGAGAATAAATAGTTGTGTTAATAATGATGGGTGTTAATATTGGTATATGTAAACGTAATTTAGAATTTTATATAAGAACAAAAGAAAAAAGGTATGATGCGCACTGTCGATAATAGTGCATAAATACTTGAATGATGATTGTATAAATTTGTGGAGGTAGATTTATAACTTCGACGATTACAGCAGCAAGTATATGGAATTTTTCAGTACGTTAATTGATCGACCTACTTGCGTCAAGGCAAGACAATCATCGAGCATTATCATTATCGATGAAATATAACTAGTCGCACGTGCAACATATTTACTCCGCTTATTATAATGCATACATATAAACTCCATTATGCGACCTTGTGTGGATTATGAATATAAGTAAATATTGCAATTATACAGAACCTTTATGTACATAATAATTCATCAATCAAAATTAATTATTGCACTGGTAAAACTCAAGAGATTTGAAAACAACAGAAAATTCCATTCAGTTCCTTTTCTTACATTTCTAGTTTAAAATTAGTGAATGTACATGGTATATTTTGCTCTTACATTTAATTAATTTTGTTATTATTATTTTAATAAAGGTTATCAAGAAGAAAATTTTTCCATGTAAATAAAAAATATCGATTTTTTCTCCTATTAAAAATAATAATAAAATTCAGATTACTCACTTTTAACATTTATTGAGCATCCAAACTAATAATTTTATCGTCGAAAATATAAGTAATTATTGGTTTTACAATTTAAAACACATAGTCAAAGTGATTAATTTAAAAATATACTTATTCATAAAATATTAATAAACTTTCATGATTATTGTATATGGTTGAAATTTACTTAAAATTAATTATTTGGTTGTAGTATCTCGGCAGCACTGAAGTAGAACAGCCGAAAGGTACTGAAGTCGTTAAAGATGCAATCTGTAAACTTAAGTTTAATCAAATAATTAAGAAGAGCGAAGGAACGAAGACGCCGAAAGTTGAGCTTACTATTAGCATTGACGGTGTAGCCATTCAAGAACCAAAAACTAAAACATCTCCGAAGGTATGATTCTAGATGGTATATTTTTACAATTATCTATATAAGTGAAAATTTTAATTAATAAAACATTCTTAATAAAAAATATCTTATTAATAAAGTTATAAAAATAATAAAAATAATGAAAATAATCTTAATAGAATCTTAAAACTAAATTATCTACATACATAATATTGTTTATTTGACTGAAAGTACTTTTTTTTTTTAATCATTCATAATGCAATAGTAAATAAGTTTGTATGTATTTATTAATTTTAATAACGTTTTAATAACTGCTTTCATAATAGAAATATAATCATCATTTTCAACTTTATTTTTCTTCGTAATAATCTTTTGAATTGAATATGAATCTTTTGTTTGGTTAATGTTAATTGTACAATATAAATATTTTGTTATAATTGGATTCAACAGTATTGTTTGTATGAATTTGTAAAGTAGATTTGAATACAAATTGTTTTCATATGTAACGGAATTTTATTAGCTATAAGCATGAAAGAATAAATGAAAGTTGCAATGTAATGTAATAGACGGTATCTTGTATGTATAAATATGCTCACGCGCTATAAACAAAAACAAACAAAACACACACACACAATAAGTTTTATATAAAGAAGAGTTGATGAAATATAACATATAATTTTCTACAGCGAATCATGCAGCAATATCCTTTACACCGGATTTCATATTGTGCGGATGATATGAACGAAAAAAAGTTCTTTAGTTTCATTGCCAAAGAAGAGGATGCTGATCGGCATACGTGTTACGTCTTTGTTAGTGACAAGCTTGCTGGGGAAATAACACTAACGATTGGCCAGGCGTTTGATCTTGCTTATAGGCGTTTTCGCGAGACCTCTGGGAAAGACCTGGAAGCCCAGAGGCGAGCTATGATATTGCAACAAAAGATCAAACGACTCGAACATGAAAACAATATCTATCGGCAGCGCTTGCAGGACATTGCTATCATTAAAGGCTTGGTTAGTCATTATAAAAAATAATTTCATTAATTTTTCTTACTCTTCCTGCTTTAAATTTAAATCTTTTTATTTTACCGATTAAACGCTAATTTAGTATACGTTTTATCATATATTTTATTTACTTATCATTAAATATAAGATCAGTTTGCTATATTCAATTATTAATATTTTCTATTAATTTTATACTATTTTTACACTAATAATTCTATACTCTATACTGTAAAAACTTAATTGTAGAGGAATTTGGTAATAGAAAAAAGTGCTCATTTATATAAATTTCATTAAATTATTTTAATTAAATTGTATTTTAAATCTGCAATAATGTTAATGTTCTGTAATAATCTGTAAAAAAATCTGGAATAATAGTTTGAATAAATTATTAAGAATTGTCTAAATTTCTTTTATTTATTTAAATTAGTATAATTTGATGAAACCTATGCAACAGAATTTAGTATGACAATATAATTAATTGGTTAGATTTTTAGATGCATAATATAACTATTTATTTAATAATCAGTATAATTAAAATTATATCTAAAGATTAAATTTGTAATTGATATATCCCATTTCAGGCTGATATAAATTCATATTTGATGCAGAATGATATCCCTGATATTTTGCACGTTGCTGACAATTCAAAATCTTCCTTAACAACAGCATTCTCGAAAGATAGCATTCCTCGAGTAAATGGAAACGTGGGGAAATTATTTATTAATTCTCATGCAGACATGAATGGAAACGCTTCAACTGTAGCACAGCAACCTCCTCCGGTTCCTCCGAGAAGTTTCGAGAAATCTTTCGATGATAATTTCATTGGGTAAATTAATTTAAAATGTTTAAATCCATTTTTTTTTAATTCTATTATTATTTTTCATACTCTTTTTCTAATATTAATTTTATTTTTCTTATTTTTAAAAATATGAAATCATAATTAATTTACTAGTCATCAATAAGATTTTATATGAAAATATGATTAAAATAATTTTAGCAAACCACATGTATTAAATAAAATTTCTTAGTATGCCTAGTATTTTTAAATTTAAAACATAATTACAGGTAATAAAATATGTTACGATATTTATTCATAAAATATATGTATACAAATTGAAATATTATTAAAGTATATTATAACTTCATAAAAATAATTTCGGTTTTACTTATAAAC
This sequence comes from Ceratosolen corneri, assembly GCA_030522565.1. Classification (NCBI taxonomy): domain Eukaryota; kingdom Metazoa; phylum Arthropoda; class Insecta; order Hymenoptera; family Agaonidae; genus Ceratosolen; species Ceratosolen corneri. Next base: position 6,590 of record JAPYYT010003660.1, on the reverse strand, counting down.
GAATATAATATATGAATTCTATGTAATAGAAACTATTCATTCCAGCAATGAACCTTCATCGCCTCAAAATCCACCTAGAGGGCTGAAAGTAGAAGGATTTTTAATAGATGAGTTTGATGAAGAAGATTTTAATCCACGAGCTTTTGAGAGTCATTCAAATGGAATGACTAATCATATGTTGAACAATAATTCATCAAATGGGCAAATTACTGCAGGAACTATTTTTACTCAAACAAATGGATTAAACTCGCCACCATTACGTAAAAATTATTTTGTATAAGAAAATTTATGTTATGTAACAAACAATTAGTTTTTTAAAATTAAATTATTTTTAAATTATACAAAATCTGAAATAGTAAATTTATAACAATGAAAAATTTTAATATTCAACGCAATTAATAGAAAATTGTCATTAATTGATTATTTAAATAAGGATATTAGTTATTAATAAATTTCTGTTGATAAAATTTTCTAATTGAAACTATTATACGAAATTTTTTTAATGATTTTACAACAGTGGCCCCACCTCCTAAGGCTAAAGATTCAAGAAGACAAAATGGTTTAAAAGAGGATTTGTTTGGAAGTGTACCTTTTAATATAGCAACGAATTTTATGAAGAATGATTTTAAAGATCCATTTGAAATGGGCGAATTCGGAAATCTGACTCTTCATTCATCACCCACACATCAAGATTTAGAAAATGCTATTGGTCTTTTGGATAAGCGATTATTAGAAATGAAGGTACTTAAATAATAAATTTAATTACTAATTATATTAACTTTTATTTTTATATGAGGTTTTAATGCTGGTTGCAATACAATCAATTGTAATTTATTAATTGTCAGTTGTAAATTTTCTAATAAAAATGATAAAATTACTAATACTTTTTCATTTATCTACAAAACTTTCATAAATAAATTTATAATAAAAGTAATTTGTAATTTATAAATTCAATTGAAACATTTGAAATTATGTAATTTTATTTTATATAAGTTATAACTTACATAATTTTATAATATAATTTAGTACTTATACATATATTACTCAATAGTTTTAATTTAATTATACAATATATTCTTATACTTTTAATAATACATTTAAATTTTCATTGTACTGTTTGTTATATAAAATAAAAAATAAAATATTAAAGTCAATAAATGAATTTTATTTTAATATAATTAATTATATATTGTAAATGCAACATGTATTCAATCAAAATATTAATTTGAATTATTAATTTTATTAATTAATATTAATTTGAATTTTTATATAATTTGTTAAATATAATTTTTAAATATAATTATTTTTTAAATACTTGTGTAATATAAAAAATACAAAAGATACTATAGTAAAAAAAGATTAGTAAGATTTTTATATTAATTTGCAGGATGGTTTCAGTCGAGGTCTATCGATTGGTAGTGATGACTTCTCTTTAGAAAGTTTAGATCCATTACGAAATTAATTAAAGAAAATTATGATGTAGTGAGTCTTAAGTAAAAAGACTAAATGTAATGTGATAAAAAGTGAAAGAAAAAGAGAAAGAAAGTATATTATTCAGCTTCACTTTCCAGACCACAGTAGTTCGGATCAGGAAGGATGCGAGAATTAACCAATTGGATGATAAGTTGCACATGTTAAATCAACATTAGTCAAATTATCTTTAACGCTAAACGTTTATCTACAATTGAGGAAGCTTAATATTTATTATACAAATATCTACTTATTTATTATTCTTTAATAATTGAAAGTTTACTTTGATTAATCCAAATAAGATATAGGTTTTGTCAATTTGGCAATTAAAGCTAAAACAGGAATAGTAACTTTAAAATCATAAAAGCAAGAACAATATTATCAGTAATAATAATATATTATTGTATTTATCAAGTATATAACGACTTATCGTTTAAATGCAAATATACCTATTATTTATAAGCTTATAAAACGAAATAAATTTTTATAATTATGTGAATGAGATTTGCTCAATTCGTTACACAATTTTAATAAATATACGTAACGACTTTAATAGTAAGTGATCGACATTATTTATATGAATTTCTTTAAACGTTCGTTGTCATTATAGTTTAAACTAGTTTAAATTAGTTGTTTTCTCAGGTAATTAGCAGTTTTTTTTTTATGCAATAGGCTAAGCACGTTTCATATGAGAAAAAATTATTAAAATTTATTAATCTATTTGCAATATTTATCAAACTATTTTTATGAATATCTCACAATGCTAATGTTAAACATTTTATATCTGTTAGATATAATAGCATATTAGGATTATAGTTAACAATTTATATGTATTAAAAATTCAATTGAATGTCTTATATAAATGCGTATTTATCAATGTTTGTTTTAAATTGTTTAGGCTTGATATACTAACTTTGTAATTAAAAAAGGTTTTTAGGTAAAATTTTATCAATAAATATAATGTAAACAATTAAACTGCTATAATTAATTTTGCAAAAAGAATAGAAAATTACGTAAATTTATATATTTTAATGTTCTTTAAATTAGTATATCTTTATTTATATATAATAAATTAAAGTTAAATTTGGAAAGTTATATTACACATTTTTGACAAATATAATAGTAATGATAAATATATCAGACGTCAAATTTTCAGTTTTAGTTATCTTGTGATTTATTATAATAAAAAAAGGTTTTAAATTACAGAATTTATAAATGCACTTGTATAAAATATAATTGTAAGTAGTGTATTAATATTAATTTTTACATAGATTTCACAAGATTTAAAATGAAAATCATACTACTCAAAACAAATAATATGTATATATAAAATTATGCTCATTACTATATTATTTATATTGTATATTCGTAGTCTACATAAATAAATCTATTTTATATATGCTTTTTATTATAGAATTATTTCAAATTTTTATAAAAATTTAATTAAAAATATTTTCGATGAATTTTAACTATTATATCTTTTTTCAAAACAGGACTAGAGGAATTTTTGTAAATATATTTATAATTTTTCGAATAAACATAATGAAATTAATGTCATAAAAAATAATTATTTATAAACAGAAATAACATTAAAAAGTTTATACAATTGGTAAGTTTATAATTATGAATATTTTACTAAACGAAAATTATTATTTAAAAACCAAACAATAACAAAAAAAATATAACACAATATCAAATATTTTTAAGATTCTTAATTTAATATATATCGATATAAAATATATCTAATACAGATATAATGAATAATATTTATATTTATAATTAAAACAAAGATTAATAGTAAAAAGTAATATGAATTTCTTTAAACGTTCATTGTCATTATAGTTTAAACTAGTTTAAATTAGTTGTTTTCTCAGGCAATTAGCAGTTTTTTTTTTATTTATATTTGGCTTTATCTTTTCTATTCTTTATATTATGTATCACATTTTTGGACTGTCCCTGTACCTGAAAATGTAATTATCATAAACAACGTTTGATGTATAAAAAAAAAAAAAGTAAATTTTTTATTATAATACAAATACATTAAGGTTAAACAAAACTATAAGTTTGAATATTAATAATTATGCGATTAAATATACGAATCATAAATTATATAGTGTATAAAATATTAACATAAAAATAAGAAATTTAAAAAGAGATATGTAAAATTTGTTAAAAATACTAAGACTTACCTTTAATACTAATAGATATTTCTATACTAAAAACTGCACACGTTTGAATGTATTTCGTGGAATATATTCTTCCAGGTTAAGAAAATGAAAATCTCTCCAAAGAGATTTCTATTCTAGTGTCAGGAAAGAAAAACATACTTAAATATAAATTAATATTTAGAATTTTTTGTCAAAATATAACTGTAATACTATAGCTTTTCGGTTCTTACAATTATAATATTAATTAAAATTTGTAAAGAACAAATTTTATTCTCATTTTTATTTGTATCAACTTCAGTTCTCATTATATTTGGTTTTCAATGTATAAAAACCTTAATTTCTTAATCTAAGTCATCGATGTGGAAAAATTTACTTATCCAATATTTATTTGTAAGCACAAGCATTATACATAAATATTTTCTTTATAAAAAATGTACTTTAAATGAGTAAAAAAAGAAAAATAAAATTCATCGCTGTTTACTACATTTATTGTAAGTTTAAGCAATAATCTGTAAAACAATAAATATTATTTTTTATACATCAAAAGAGATAATTATTGTATGTAAACTACACTTTGTAGGACACATTTTTGTTTAATTTCTATAGATTTTAAATAAAAATTTTACTGTAAAGGATTAATTATTTTATGGTTGTAAAGAAATCAATTTTGATTTTTTAAGTCTATTCGATACAAATTTTTATCATTTACTTAATCACATGATACGTATATTAAGTTTAATTATTCCTTATGCTTATTTTAAAAATATGTAATTTGATAAGAGAGGGATAATAATGGATTTGTAATTTGTCATATATATTTTAAAATAAAAATTCACATTGTATATTTCATTTTGTTAAAGTTAGTTTGGAAAAATTACGCAAGCATAAACATATATTTGAAATTAAATTTTATAAAATAATTGTTTTAATAGATAATCGAATGCTCTTTTATATTGATAAATTGAATAACAATTTTTTTTTATTGTTGAGAACAATAAATTTCCAAAATAGTAAATTTACTTTGCTTTATCTTTTAATAGATTATTTTTTGTTTGAACTGCATAAATAGAAAAATTTAAATCTACTCAATCATTAAACATCAAAAAATTATTAAAAAATCAATTTTTCACTAGTTCATTATCCTATATCAACTTCCAAGACCAACTATGACTGATACTAATACGAGAAAAAGGAAGACATAGGAGTTAGTACAAGCACCTTCGAAATAGATATTTATTATATTTTTAACTATAAAAACGATAAAAATTTCACAACTTAATAAATATGACAATAAGAATTTGTATTGGAAATGCAATACTTCTTTTGGTTCCATATTCTCTTATGATTTTGAATAATTTGCTTATTATTTAATTATCTATAATAATAATGTAATAATAATATAATATAATAATATGATAAAAAGATTATAATAATATAATAATCAGAATAATAATTTGTGTCTACAAGTCTGACATTTTTATCAAATGCACTATAAAAAAATTAATTACATATAGAAACCAATGATCCAAAGAAACCAAAAATAAAGTTACAAGTATGTGAATATTTGGATTATATTTTTTAAATTTATTTATATTTAAAAATATATTTTTATTAACTTACTAAATTATTTAAAAGCTTTTTATAATGCAGTAGAATCAGTTCATTTCATGTTTAATATTAATATTATTCACGTCATCAAGTTCTGTTCGCGATTCCGACAGAATCTTGAGTCGTCACTTATTAATATTTGTTTACCTTTAAATGTAACTCATGCTACAATATTCGTATATGATCTTACGACTTTTAATTTCAAATTATTCTGTTGGAACGTCTCATACTTCGTGATTACTATACTTTGTTTATAATCCCAGTGTTTCCAGGAAAAGCGTTTGAATTGTAAAGCGCCTGGTAACAAGGCCCCTCCCGCCATCGTCTCGGTCTTCACCCCTTTTACCCCTTGCCAAAAAGAGCGCGAAAGTCTTTGCCTTTGTGTATCTCAGCTACGTAGAGAAATTCGTTAGGCCCCGCATCATACATTGTCGACGGCCTATCTAGCCCTTCGGTTATAAAATAAGACCGCAACCTCGCGGCAGAGAGATTTTACTCCAATTGCTCCGCGTCTTCCGGATCATCGCGGAAGGGTCTCCAGCGCAAAAAAGTGGTCATACATCCGAGCAATTCAATCGCCACGTCTGGATTCATACCATCAGAAGCTTGGTCCAGACAGTGAGCGAGCTACTTGCCCGCGGTTGCATCCTTCCCATCCAGGAAAGAGCTCCCAGGTGGAGCGCAGAAGCAAACCCAGGATTAAGAGGCAAGTAGCAACCCAGTTTAAATCATCGCGGAATACATGTTCGATCGAGCCCTGCGTCGCTATTCGCAACACCCGTTTCTATAGACTTTATTTTAACACGACGGCTCATCAAAGCGCAACACATGAATTTCGGCGCCCGATGATTGATAACCTCACTGTAGGACCACTCGGCGATCCGGCTAAGCGCCGGTTATTCGACACCGCCGCCCTTTTATTTCGGATAGTAAAGACAATGCGTAGTTAAGTGCGAAAGTGCGGGATAACATAAACATATAGACAATCGCACCTCGCGTAACGTGTAAGTGCGGCCATCACATCGTGCACATACAATCTGCGTTACGCGTCTCATGAAGGTGCGGCTCTTCAAATTTGTACCGATAATCGTCTTATTAATTATATACATAACTGCGTGGGTTTTCGATCATTCTCATAAATTCAATAAATATCTATTTGGTTCTGCATTACCCCGACTACATTAATTTTCGATATTTTCACCCTGCTATCTCAACCCTTCAACTATCTGAATTTCACGGTGTTCCGGATTTTGATAGAATCCCGAGTCGTCACGATATAATACCATTTTTATTTTGTATGTTATTTCTGCTACAATATCTGTTTATTATATTATGTATATTATT
>JAPYYT010003659.1:0-12107 GCA_030522565.1 Ceratosolen corneri | reverse complement strand
AAATAAGTCATAATACTATTATATCATTCATAATTTTATTACAGATACAATGTGCTAACAATATTAAAATAATATTAAAATGATAATAAAGTAGACTTATTCTACTTACTCTAGGAATTCCTGCTTCTCTTGTTGATATACCCATTTTCTCGTGATGTCTTAACTGTACTGGATAGATGATTTGATAAAAATGAGCACCAATATTTTTCACAAGTTCCTCATTTTGTTGGTACTGTCGAAGAAGACGTTCAACTTCACCTAGAATAATATTTTAAGTAAATAATTTAACGAGTATAAATTATAATACAATATAATTATATTATAATATATTATATATTAATGTATTATATAATAAAAATATATTATAAAATAATATATTATAATTATATTATGATAAATTATTTTAAATAATTTTAAATAAAAAAAATTTCCGCTATTTTAGATGAATGTTTATCATACGTACGCTAATGAGAAAGGGGAATTATTATTTCAATTTATATTTTTTCCACCAATATTAGAAGTATTTATAAATTTAATACATTGAGTTTTCAAATAAAATCGGTTGTAATTTTTTATTATAGTAAAAAGTATTGTATCCTAAAGTCATCAGCCTTTTAAAGTAATATAAAATTTCTATAAAGACCAGTTTATACGTCTGTAATATAATTATTTATTTTAATTATTTTATTATTCTAATTATTCTATAATTTTATCTCTGTTTCTAATTTTAATTTTCAAAAAAAAATATGCTATAGTAAGTGTATATCTGCATCAGAAGATCAATAGTTTTAAAGTCATCGATATCAATTTTTGCATAGGCTTATGCGAAAACTTCTATTTTCCGATAATAATCTATACATTTCGGATAATATGACTTATTAAATTAATTATTATCAAAAAAAAGAGGTTTTCGACCAAGGTGTCTACTTATTAGTAATATTCGATTATCGAACAATAAAACTGATACAGGAATATTAATCATTAATTAATTAATTAATTAATAATTAATGGCCTTCAAAAGGTAAATTAAGTAAGTAATTTAAACGATAAAAACAAAATTTGCAATTTAAGGTAATACAATGAGATAGCTAAAATAAATGTGAGTAATACAGCTGATAACTGAAAATTAATACGATGATGTTTTCGATTTTAAATATTAAAAAATGAATAATTGTAAAGATTAAAAAAGTATTATTAATAGAATAAATATTGAAAAAATTACATATATAAATGGTAGAGATATAGACTTCATGAGTGAGGAATTATTAAATAATTTTTTATAAATTTAATAACTAAATATTCTACAAAAATATTTCATAAAAATATAGTATAATAAAATATATTATAATAAAGTAGCATTAAATAATGAGTAAACTAAAATTATAAAATTTATTATATTATAAAATATTATGCACTTTATTATGATTACTTATGATAAGTGTTATAATGATAAAACTAGTAAGATGGAATGTAGCTATTTAATAATTCTATATTTGCTTACCAACAGGTGTTTCTTCGTTCCAAAATGAATCATCTAAAGTATAATCTGCTTCTGTAATTGAAAACATATGTAAAAAGTTAGTTCAAATATTATGCAATAATAAATTGTAATAATGTTTGTATTGTAATATTTTTAATGTAATAGTATAATTTCATCACATTAGAATAATTAATTAGAGTATGCATTTCAATTAATTACATACTTATTGTTAAATTTATCACATTTATATTCAACAATAATTTGAAGATATTATTTTAAATATAGAAATTTTTTTCATTGGCACATTCTTTTACCTGCATATTGTTCTTTGCGCCTTTTTCTTATTTACATTTTGTTTGCATATTACACACTATAAAATGTAATATTTTAGAGAAATCAAGTCTGTTTGTATAACAATTTTATAGATTTACTTTCGTTTTTCTGAGCAAGATAACTTGCCTATGCAAAAAATATTACTAACAAAAATTTATGATACAATAGTCATATTGAAATAGTCAACTTATAAAAAGGTGTCTGAAATGTACTATATACCATGTAAAAATATATAAATAATATACAATGGAGTAAATAGTTGGAGTGGAATAAAGGAAAAAATAAATTAAACGTAAATAAAAAAATTAAATATTACGATTCACTATTAGTAAACATTTTTTAATATACTGATAAAAACTGATCATAAACTACATTTTTAATCAATTGATTTACTATATTAGAATTTATATTATTAGAATTAATTATAAATTATAAAACATAATTTCAAATTTCTCTTACCTGCTTTATTGTTAGTTTATGATTAGGATTATTTTAAAGTATCGACCAATGCATTATTTATAAAAATTTTCATAATAATCATAAACTTTATATGTTCGTAACACATAGTTAATTAAAAATTTTTATAATATTATATACTCATAAAAAAGCTTGTACTTTGATTATTATGTAGATTATTATAGGATATTCGATACAAATACAATAGTAAAGAAAGTGGTGTTGATCTCAATAAGTAATTCTATTTTTTGTTTATTGTAATTAAATATTAGTATTGTATTAAATATTGCTCAAAATTAATATCAATATTAAGTTCAAATAATTAGTTTAAAATCTCTTTTCAGATATTTTCCTACATAAAAGAAAGCTTAAACAATGAAATTAAATTAATCACTCTATAATTTATTTTAGTTTTTATTTATTTTCCCTTGTAGATTATTTCTTATATATTCATACTTCTGATTAATATCTTTTCTTTTTTTAAATCAAAAGTCCGTATCTAAAAATTAGGCCCGTCTTATTAAGTGCATTACAGCTTTGAACTATAACCGGTTGCGAATCTAGTCTAACTACGATTTTTGTATAATTTCAATTAGTTCGTTACTGTTGTCGATTATATCATGTTCTAGTCTTCCTTCCAACATTCCATTTTTCGTTGTGAACTAATTAATAAAAACAATGAAATCTATAATTTTTAAAACAGTCTTCGTCTTTTATCATTTATTTAATAATTTTATAATATATCTTATCTTATCAGCACGTGTTAGTATACCAATAATACTTTATAAAAACTCTAATAACTATATGGTTAGATTGTCAATGGTGCTGATTCATATACAACGTTTTAATAGCAATTATATCATTATTGTTAAACCTATCATTTTCTCGTAATTGCTTCTAAAATTCAGCAGCACAATTTTTTTATTTATATAAATGGTAAATTTTATTTTGATCATTATAATCTAGATTAACGTAATTTTTAGAAATTCAATAAATCTTCTATTTCAAAATGTTCAAATTCTGTAAGTGTTCCCGTTTATTAAACAAGACTTTTATCAAGAATACTACATTTTATATTCCTATATAGAACCAATTTCTTCATATTAATTCTGTTCTTAATATTTTGGATATATTTATAATGTTCCAAAGAAATTTTGGAATTTAATAAAATTTTTGAAGTTAATAAAATTCAAGTTCGATTGCAAATTCGAAATTTGAGGACACTTGAGATTTTGTATAACGATTTTATTAGCCAATTTTTATTTTTTCTATATTTTCTATACAAGATAGATTATCCTTATATATAATTTATTGTTTTAAATTTTCATTTTTAAAATAATATTTATATGTATGTATACATGCAAATATTTACATACATGCAAATGTATACATACAAATGAAACAAGGAATTCTATATTATTAATAAATTTATTAGTAAAACATTTAAACATGGATGTACTATGTAAGCTACGTTAGAGAAAATGTGCTTATAACACAATTCTTACCGTTTTTACAGGTTCAATAAAAATTTAATTAGAAAATAAATAAATATTAATGAAAATTTATATATCATAGCCTTTAGAAATGATTACATTAAATATATAAAAAATTTATTACTTTATGAAATAAGGAATAGACAAAGTATCTGAATAGACATAAATAAATATATATTATAAAAAGATATAGATAAAACATCTGAAATTACTCGAACTAAGATAGAAAATGAATTTATACATGTATAATAAATGAGTTCATTTACTGAAACTTATAAAAGCTAACTTTAATCATCTTGGTATTAGATATGAACTTAATTATTGTATAACTCTGTATTTCATTATCATTTAGAGAATTTTCAATTATTACTAGTTGAATAATATTTATAAATACTTGTCGAGTCAACTTTAATGGCAGTAAGATGATTGTTTATTAGAAATTATAAATAGTCTACTAAAAATAAAAATGATGGACTACATAAGTTGTATTCCTTATTAATAAACTAAAATAATATAAATTTAAGAAATTTATGCTAATTCAATTATAATTTTCGATTCTTATATATCTGATTGAAATTCTTAGTATTAGAAATAAAAATTGTTTGGATTTCTTTATATTCTCAAATAGAATATAAACACGGATGAAAATAATATAGTAATATATGATATATAATATATATTTTATATATATCATTTAAAATAGATTATTAAAAATATTTACTAATTTTTAATCAATAAAGTATAATATATATTCTGCAATCAGTTTATTTAAATATTCTATAATATTCTATAATATTCTATAAATAAATAGAATAAAATGATACTGCATAAATATAAATATTTATAATTTATTCATAGAAATGAAGAAAAATTAAATAGATTTATAATATGTGAAAAATATGTCCACTGTATAATACTTATATTTAATTTTTCAATACATTTTTCTATTACTAATAGCTGATTTTAAATAACTATATTTTATACTTGGTCTTTAAATACATTAAAACCATTAAAATTGAAATATATATATATTCCTTTTTATGCAATTATATATATTTTTCATTTGGTTTAAATAATACATTTTTGTTATCTGAATTTATTCTTAAAAAGCATTAAAAAACTGAATCATTACTAATAATTCGTCATGGAGACGAAAAATGATGTATTTAGAAAATAAAAATACATTGAAGGCGATGAGTACTCATGTGCATTTGTTTCAGATTTCAAACGCTTTGCCACTTTAAATGACCGGTAAAGCGTAGGAATTCTAAAACAAATATCACTTTTATTCTGTAAAATTCTTTGACTTTCCTGGTTAAAAATATCTACATTTCAACTATAATATAGCAATAAAGTTTCGTTTTAGAGTTCAGATTACGAAGAAACTAACAATAACAATATTTATAAAAGATGTATTCTAATGTTTGCAACATACAAAATTACTAAAGCGTTCATATTATCATGAAAATATCAAAAATAAGTAAAACATACATATATAAAATAGAATAATAAGAAATTGCAACAAAACTATTAATAAAGAAAAACGTGATGCAAGTAGCATAAATTTGAGATAAATTATAATTATTATAATAAAAAAATTAAAAATGTTTATTTTTAAAACTAAAATTTAATATAAACTAAAATTAATATAAGTACAATATAAATATTTATATATCGAAAAACAATAACTTAAAAGTTGTTTGAAAATATAAAGGGTTTTTATTTATATTTTAATGTCTGTTATTCTAAAAAATGTCAAAATACGAAATCCATCATTAAATCAAACAGTTTCATTTAAAAAATTAATTTATTGAAAAAGAATCTTACATAGGTCTATATTAGGAAATAATTAAATTTAATACTATGCGTTTTATTACAAAAGTATAATAATCCAAATTTGAGTGACTTTGAAAATCATATATTAATTAATATATTTATTTAATAATTTATTTAATTTTAATAATTTATGTAATATTATGTTCATATTATCCTTTTTAGATTTTCAAAGTAAAAACTATTCAAAGATATGAATAAAATAAATAAGGAAACTTCTAGCTTAAAGTACTGATTTCATTGGACAAGTAATTTTAGAATATTCTTTTAAATAATATATGTAATCGTTAATAATAAAATAAATTTAATTATTTTTTATGAACTTTAGAATTATATTTACTTTAATAAATATTATATTATGCATTATTAATAATTTTTAAGAATAACATTAATTATTATTAAATTAAATAAAATTAAATTTTAAGAATTTTAATTGATAATATTTAAGGAATATTAAAAAATAGATTAAAGATAAAAATATAAAAGTTATTATTGCATATTCTTTAAAATTAACGCCATATTTAAAATAAGTTTTTAGCGATAAAGATGCTCATAAAAATAATTATTATTACGTCCAGTGATACTGAATATTGATTAGTATTAAATATATAAAATAAAAAGATCTCAAGTATTTCATATATTATTATTATTAAATTCCAAAGAAACATGTAATTTAAAAAACTTTCTTTATATGAAATTGAAAATTTAATAAACAATTATAAAGAGAACATAATCTGTTTATAATATAAAAATATTATGTAGAAATTTTTTGTTTATTTACATTTTGCATTTTATATAAAGAAGTTTTATTAATGTTTTAAATGTTTTAAATGTTTTAAATGTTTTAAATGTTTTAAATGTTTAATGTTTTAAAATATAGTTTTTGAAATTCGTATTTAAAATTTTAAATAAATTTTTTTAACATATTAATCGAAATTGAAACTGTACTTTTAAATTTGTTCTGAATTTTCTATTTCTAGACATTGTAGTATATTTTTACCTTCTATAATTAATAAAATATCCATTAATTGTTTATTTTAGAATATTCTTCTTTATATTCTATATTCCAAGAGCATTTGGGGCACAATTTTTCTTGTATCATATTTAAAATAATTGTTATCAATAATAATTAATATTTATCAGCCTTTCAGCCTTCACTAAACTAGTGATTAATAGCACTAATTTATAAACGTTATTATAATAGTTAAGGTACTCGGTATTATTGTCAGGTTATGAGACTAAACGAAAAAATATTACTTATAATTTAATAATAGAATACTCTCTCTGTAATTATCACTCTAGAATAAAGAGACTGATTTTTGCTACTTTTCTATTATTGTTGGTTAAATTTACTTCTAAACTTAATAAAATATAACAATTAAAAGAACAAATCAAATATTAAGATTCTAGGATTTTTAAAATATAAATTTTCTAAATTTTCCGAATTGATAAAAAAGTAGTATATATATTTTATATGTAAAGTATGGTATTTCTTATTTATAAGAAATATTTATTTAATTTAATTATTTAACTTTTTCATTTCAATTTTTTTATTAAAAATTAATTTTATATAAAATTTTCTGTAAAACTATTTACAATCGATAAAATATTATAAATAAAATTTATAAATAATATATTTTTTAAATAAAATATAAATAAAATTGATAAATATACATTTTTAATAATATAAAATAAAATAAAGTTATCAAACAAGTTATCTTAAATTTCTTCATAATTACTCATAATTATATATCTGATAAGTGCTATTCACTTTTATTTTGTTGGATATTTAATTTTTAGAAAGTGTTAAAATATAGTAAAAGTTGCATAGTAAACGTTTCAATTTTAAATCACTTCAAAGTTTCTAAGTTTTTAAAAATATTCTACATATATATGTTTGTTTAATTAACGTACAATTACATTATATTAAATTTAAAATAAGAATATAATTAGTGATATCACTTTGAAAACGTGAAAATCTTGACAATATTGTTTGTAAGTAGTGTAGTCGATTATCATCACTTGGTTATTCCGTGAACATAAAATTAAAAATTATCTATTATGAAGATAATACTATTTAAAGAATAAATATTTTATTATACATATTTACTTATTATTATGTAGATACTATACTTAATTTATTTTACATTACCTCTGACATGAATAAGTAAGTGTTATTTATACAAAATTGATATACAGTACTTTCTTATATTTCGTTAAATTGAAATTATAATTCCTTTGAAAAGTTTATAAATTCATTTTAAAATCATATAAGTTATAATGTAATTTCAAAAATGTTTTAAAAAAGGTTAGAATAGTAAACATTGATCTAATTTGAATTATATATTATTATTATATATTATGAAATATATATAATTTGGTATATATAAATTATATATATATATATAGTTGGCTTATCTAGTTAAAATTATTGTTTATTAAAGAAATGTATAAAGGAATTCTTCTGTTTTTGATATATATACATATATATAAATATGCAAAAACAAACTATTTACCTCTTTTCAAGATTTTGTCTAAACTGTTAATAAATTCTGGTAGAACAATTACAAGAAAGAGTCCACAGCGTATCCAAAACATGTTTACGTTTTAACATCATTGTTTACTTCCATGTTATATAACACTTTGAAAATATTAAAATATTGGCAGTTTTGTTTGTAAGTAGCATAGTCAATTATCACTACTTGGTCATTTCATAAATACAAAATTATGAATTATCTAGTATGATTACTTTATTTTATTTTGTTTCTTTACTTTATATTACAGTCTCTATCATTCACGCTCTTACTTTATGTAATTTTATTTATTTAATTTTGTTAACAATTTTCAAATATAAATGCTTTGAAAACAGCCATATATAATCAATATTACTGATAATAAATATTTTTATTTGTCAATATATTCTACTTAAGAATAATTGCATATTGAACGAGTAACAATAGTATTAAAAATCTTTACTATACGGCTATTTTTGGTATACACAGAGTTAAGGAGCTTTGTTTGAATTTTACGAATGATCATACCTCGCGCACATCAACCATCTTCTTTCGCACTCAGAGTATGAAAATATTTGTAGTTTCTCTAACCGCGCCGGTCCATACAAGACCCACCTTTTATCGATTTCTACACCATTTCCCGTCATTCCCTTTTAATCAATAATACGAAGTTCTTTGCAACTCAGGCAACACAGATGAACCGAAATTCGAAGTTGGTTCGCGCATCTTCTGTTTCAAATATATACGACCCTCGCGCCAAATCTGAAACGTTATCCTGCATCAATCATATCGTAATTTCTTTACGTTCAAAATCATATTTTCATACTTTTTTACTAAAACAGTAATTTTAAGCAATTTTGAGTTTACTGAAAAGTAAATTCAAAGTAGTTTAAAACTAACCAATAAATTTGTAATGTTTATTATATACACATTTTAGCATGTTTATTTATTTATTATTTATCGTGTAATTATTATCGATTTCAGTTTAACTTAAATTTATTTATTATTTATTTAAAAATGTATTATATATTTGTATTACATATTTTTGAAAGATTAATATTAAGAAATTTATAGAAATATGTTGTTTAGGAAAAAAATTTAATTGAAAAGAATATAAAATAGGTAATACAAAATAATTTATGTTAACATACGTTATTTCTAATATTTATTTATTTTAAATAACTAAATAATTTATAAATACTTTATATTAATAAAATATTTAATTAGTTTAAAATTTCAGTTAGACTAAATAATCATTCATAATATTTTATGCCAGTTTATCTCTTTAATGTAAAATGAATAGTGGAATTTTTTACAATAGAAATTTTCATTATCTTATTTTTTAAAATTTTTAAATATATCATAAAAAATGACTTTTAAATATTTTATATTTAAAAACTGAAATTTGATGATAGGAATTTATTATTTAAATTATAAAAATATATTTTAAATCACATTCTTTAAAAATAATATGAATTAATTTAAGTAAAACAATATTATAGATTGTTTTTAAAATATATAACTATAAGTAGTTAGATTTTCGAATGTTAGGTGTAATTGTACTTAGTTTAATGTATTAGTATTTAATTTGTACATTAAGAGGTTTACAAGCGTAGGTATACTAC
The DNA here is from genome assembly GCA_030522565.1 of Ceratosolen corneri. Classification (NCBI taxonomy): domain Eukaryota; kingdom Metazoa; phylum Arthropoda; class Insecta; order Hymenoptera; family Agaonidae; genus Ceratosolen; species Ceratosolen corneri. The sequence continues at coordinate 2,374 of JAPYYT010003659.1, read as the reverse complement.
AAAATATATTTAATTTATATTTTAGTTATTATAAATGGTCTATATTTAAAAAAATAATATACAAGAAGTTAAGAAAAATTATTTAATTTTATATTTTATTAATGATATTTTTATTAATATCTTATAATAATCATACAGATATAATATAAATAGCATAAGGCATATAGAATTATTTACAATGTTAAAATATATAAATCAATAATATAAAGACAATCTATTTTCATTAAAAATAATAATTAATATAATAATAATTATAATAATAATAAATAAAATGTAGTTGATTTGTTTTAAAATGCTTTTGAAATTATTATATAAAATATTTCATTGGCGAATAACCATGATTAAATATTCATAAATAGTAAGTATTTACAAACATTAAATTAATTTTAATTAATAATTTTTATTTCTTATTTGATACTTCGACAAACAAACATCGTAAGTGTATGAAGTGGGAAGGAAGGATTATAATCCAAAATTTGTTCAAAAATATAGAACAAGAAAATTAAATAATAGATAAATAAGTTGTTTTTGTAAAAATGAATACATAATAAAATTTCATTGTCTCAGAATCAAGAAAGGTATGGGATTCATTGGCTTAGTCAGTTCATATACTCATATTTTCGCGGAAATGTTATACGCATAATCTGTTTGCGCATTGTATTGCTTGATATTGGTACACTTTATATTTTATGTTCATGATTTTAGATGTTGTTTATAAGTAGCTTCTTACTTTTTCGTGTGTAACTTTAAAACATACGTTAAAAAACAGAGCGTTTCATAATCATAAGAACAATACAAAAAGAAAAAATTAAGATAAATTAATAGAATGGTTATAAATAAAAAAACAATTTAAATATTATTATTATGTCTAAATTTAATTAATGTATAATGTGTAAGGTAAATTAAAGTTATGTAAATCACCAGTTTTAGAATTTTTAGATAGTTATATGAAGTGTTTTAATAATAATTAAAGTATACTTTTAATTCAATGGATATAACATAATTTAATTTGTATATATAATGGTTATAATGGTTTATAAATATTAAATAATTATAAGTTCTTGGTACTTTGCATAATTACTTACAGGAAAATTAGAAATCATGCGTTTGACTACAAAAAAGGTGGCAAATCAGTCACGGAGGAAGAACATTTTCGTAAATTTCAATCGGTTGAGTATTGGAATGAAATTAGCTTCGTGACACAATTCTCGTTTGATTAATTCTAGTTTTATTTTTTAACTTAGTATACATTTTTAGAATTAAGCATAGTGGAACCTTAAATAATTTATCTACATTAAAGTAGATATTACATTGAATAATTCATGATCCATTAGGAAAGCAGGTTTACGGGACATATTATAATAAAAATATAAATTATTATAAAACTAAAAAATATTTTAGTTGCAATGCATATACACACATATATACTATATAGAAAATATGCAATGTATAAACGTTAATTAATTAAACATTAAATAATTTTTTTTTAAAGTAATCATTTATTACACAATTTGTACAATAAAAAAGCCTGAATTATAACTAGGCAAATTAAAATTATAAATAATATGAAATCTTAATTATAAAACTAATACTAATCGTTCTTGTTTACTAATTGTTTAACAATAGAGAATTAAAATAATGTAATATTCCATACATATTAAAAATATACCATTATTTTTTTCGTATACATTTGTTTCTTAGAAAAATTTTATATTATGAAACTTATAAACAAGGTTTATTATTTAAAGACTATTACAATTTGTATTTTATTAGCATAAGATGTCACGTAATACATTGTTTTTCTCTTGATACAAAAATTAAATTCATATATTTATGACTTCGTAATTGCTTTATAATAAAATATAGCGAATTGCAGCGAAAGAGTGCATATTCAATTATATCTGGTTTTCTATTTATAATCTTGTTTCCGAAAATTCTAAAAACGTAATTTCTAAAACAATTGAAAATATTAGCTAAAAATTTTTAACTTTATATAAGTTATATAATAGTATTGTTCGCGATTCGGACAGAATCTCGAGTCGTCACTTGCGAATATTTCTTTACTTTTAAATGTGACTCTTGTAATAATATTCGGATATCATTTCACGTCTCTTAATTTCAAATTATTCTGTTGGAACGTCTCATACTTCGTGATTGCTATACTTTGTTTATACTCCCAGTGTTTCCAGGAAAAGCGTTGTCAGCTTTTGAATTGTAGCACGCCTAGTAACAAGGCTCCCCCCGCCAGCGTCTCAGCCTTCACCCCTTTTACCCCTTGCCCACGCGGTTCCGCAAGTCCTTTTCTTTGTCTCTCAGCTTAGTGGAAAAGTTCGTTAACCCCCACCGCTGTCGCCGCCCTAGCTAGTCCTCTTAC
>JAPYYT010003658.1:0-12107 GCA_030522565.1 Ceratosolen corneri | reverse complement strand
CGCCAATTTGCCTCTGTTTCATTCTACCCTGCTATCTCTCTTTCTCCACTATCCGCCTCTCCCTCCCTCCATCTGGGAGAGTGTTTTCTCGGGCTTAATTCCCGAACAGTAATTTTTAAATTCTTTATAATTATAGTATATCTTAGACAAAAAGACGTTATATAATATTACGATATAATTTAATTTTCTTTCCTAAGTGTATTAGTAAAATTAAATCGTATTAAATAATGTTTTTATATATAAATAATGTTATTATGTTTAACTTCTGGAGCGAATATATTATATGACTGAATACTGTTTGAGATTCTGTTCGACATCAGAACTCTCACAGTTAGTATATTTCTGTTCAGAAACTCTTCATATATTATTTGTATAATATGATTACCAAAAATGTGTAAATACGTAAATGGTGACTTTTATTAAACTTACGCCTAGATTTAGTGTTTGAATGTAAATATCTTTTTGCCTTTCCTCCAAAAAAAGTCATTTCAATATCGCTGTAATAATTAGAAGAAACTATGTATTCTACCTTCTTTTCTTTTGTCTTCTACTCGTTCTCATGAATCCGAAATTTCAATATGTAATTTACCAATCACAAGCAATAGAAAATTGATAACCATTAACTGACTTTTAGTCCTCTCCAAGGAAAGATGAAGAAGGGCATGTTATTTAAATTAAACCGCATGAATTATGCAGATTTAGTTACTTCTAGCAGCTAATACTTTACTTTTAGATATATTAATTCTCTTACGTACTTTTGCTTATTACAAGAGTATAGTACACTAACTGGAGTTATCTTCCAATATTCATACAGAAAGTATGAATGATGTTTGCGTATCTAATTCCTATATTTTTCATACATTGACTTCGGTTATGTTTCTATATTCATACTATAATTATGAATAATTTTTGCCTATCTAATTGCCATGTTCTTAATACATCGACTGCAGTCATATTTCTTGATATTTATCTAAAGCATGAATAATATTTAAAGCGATTAGTTTTAAACTAATTCCTTCCACTATCTGCTTCTCTCCATTAACACCTACAATCGGGTTAATTACCGAACAAATACAAATTTATTTTTCGCTAAAAGATTATCTTATCTTTTTCTTTACGTGAAATAAAAATTAATCTTTAAGATGCTTAGCACAAATATGAATGATAGAAACTTTTGATGATCACAGGAATAGACACAAATGTAAATGATAGGATTCTCAATAGCAAGGATTTATGAGCTAAAAGCCATCATTTACTAAGAAAAACTACTAAATTTTTTTTGTCAATATTTTTACTTTTTATACATTAAAACCATCCTTTCGGATACTTTTTTGAAGAGTATTTACCACATTAAATTGAGAATATATTTTATTTAAAGGATTAATTAAAATACTTACTTTTTCAAAAGTTTTTCATACAAATGTTGAAATAAATGCTTTCATGACTATTGAAGATAACTTTAGAGAATGTTTTAATAATAAAATTATATACTCAACAGTTAATTGATTGTATCAGTACATTTTTTAGAAGCTTCTTTGTAAAGAATGATATATTCTATGAAATAGATATATTAAAATTATTTCCAGCAGTAGTATTGGTATAAGTTATAATTGATCGCCCAAATCAAATGTATTTTTTACATAAATATCAGTCCTATAATATAATTATAAGAATATAATAATTATCACGAAATAATCGAATAAAGAAAAAGTGATAACTTAGATTTAACTGCTAATAGAATGTAGTACACTTGAATATTATATTTATAAGTTTTGTATATCAGGTTTAAAAATAGATAATTGAAAAGATATGTTCAAAAATTGAATTAAAATCTTTTCATTTTTACTTTTTTTCTACAAATAATTGCAATAGCGTAAATTCAACTTAAATTATAGTTAAATTTAATAAATTATTAATATTTTGATATTGTTTTTATCTAAATTAAATTTCTAACGATTCGATAAAATATAGACGTTACAAAATAACTCTACAAAAGCACACATCACATTAGATATCTTAATTAGCGATTATTAGTTAATTGAACATTATATATATACCCAATATTATTATTTAATTGTAAATGCATTGAATATCCACTACTGACGTCATTACATGATAACATGATTACTGCTTTGCATTTTTTATATTTCATACTTTGGTTCCTTAAATTTAAAGTTTTTTAAAAAAGTATTAATTATCATTATTAATTTTTATGCCTTTTTCATGAATCCAAGATTATTCAATTTTATTTTATTTTTAGTTTAATGTGAACTTTGGTACAAATGTTATATTGTTAATGTGCATGCGCGAAATAATGTTCAATTTTCAAAATCGCATTGTTGCTAAAATCAGTTTAAGTTTAGATTTTAAATGGCAAACTGCTGTCTTCAGTGTTCTTACTAAGTTCTTCATCCATGGTACTTGTCTGAAAAATGTAACTTGTTAAATTAGTAATTTTATAAAATAAATATTTTAAATCTTATATGTATGTATTTACTAATAAATATTTATACAGCTATAAATGTATTATAAATGTATTATTTTAACCATTATAATTAAAACATCATCAATTAAGAACTATAATATTTTGAACAATAAATATGCTGTTAAAATATTAAAGTAAATTTTATTTTATATTATTGGAATTACATACATTAAAACGAAAAATATTTTATTTTTACATTTGTAGATGATATCAACAAAATATTTATCATTCTTTTATGGAATGGTTATAGCATCTATTACATGGGCTTTTAGTTTATACCTTTACTTAAGATTATCTCAAAATCTTAATACTATTAACCCTACAATGCTGATATCTGATTTATCAAATCCTGTTAAAGAAATAACTTTTGATCAACATTTAAAACTTGGTCATAAAAATAATAATTACATTTATAAAATTAATAATGAATTAAGTAATACTAAAGAGCAATATAATTTTATATCAAAAAGATATAAAAACAGTAAGAAATTATTGCAACAGTTAAAACCATTTCCAGTTAAACCATCAATTAAAATAGGCCAAGGTATTTTTAAAAAATATACAATATTGCTTTTAATGTTATAAAGATGGTTAATAAAATATTGTTTAGGGCTTGATGAATTAGGAATGGTAAAAAATATAGAAGAACAAAAGAAACGAGAAGAAGGATATAAAAATTTTGCATTCAATATTCTTGTTTCTGATAATCTTAGTTTGCAAAGAGAAATTCCTGATACGAGACATATATTATGTAAAAATCAAACATATAATATTTATCTTCCAAATGCTAGTATCATAATATGTTTTTATAATGAACATTATAATACTTTATTGAGATCTTTGTATTCTATTTTTAGTAAAACTCCAAATAATTTACTACATGAGATTATTCTAATTAATGATTATAGTGATAGTGAAAATTTGCATGAGAAAATAAAAGAATATATTAAAGAAAACTTTAGTAATAATATTAAATATTATAAGACTGCGAAAAGAGAAGGTCTTATAAGAGCAAGAATATTTGGAGCAAGAAAAGCTACTGGAAATGTTTTGATTTTCTTAGACAGTCATATTGAAGTTAATAATATGTGGATAGAACCTCTGTTAACAAGAATAGCTTATTCAAAAGTAATTGTTCCAGTACCTGTAATTGATATTATAAATGCTGATACTTTCCAATATATTTCAAGTCCACTAGTGAGAGGTGGTTTTAATTGGGGTTTACATTTCAAGTGGGACAGTTTGCCAGTAGATACATTATTAAACGAACAGGATTTTATAAAACCTATTAAGTAAGTTATTATAGAAAGTATTAAAGTTTCCAAGTTATTACATAAAAATAATATTTTTGTAATATTAAATTTATAAAATAGGTCACCAACTATGGCTGGAGGATTATTTGCAATGGACCGTGAATATTTTTTTGAACTTGGAGAATATGATTCTGGCATGGATATATGGGGTGGAGAAAATTTAGAAATATCATTTAGAGTAAGATAGTAACTATTAAATAATATTTCTCGTACAATGTATTATGTAATTAAAAATTATTTAATTATAAATTAATTCATCATAAATCAATATTTTTAGATTTGGATGTGTGGTGGAAATATAGAGTTGATTCCATGTTCTCGAGTAGGTCATATTTTTAGAAGACGAAGACCTTATGGAGGAAATGACCAGGAGGATACTATGTTGAAAAACTCCTTAAGAGTTGCTCATGTTTGGATGGATAAATATAAACATTACTTTCTTAAAAATGTTAAAAAAATAGATTATGGTGACATAACAGAAAGAGAATCTCTTCGTAAAAAACTTAATTGTAAAGATTTTGATTGGTATCTGAAATTTGTTTATCCAGAATTAACTTTGCCTGATGACAATGTACAACTTTTGAAAAATAAATGGAGTAAACTTGATAAAAAAATAATACAACCTTGGCAGTCACGAAAAAGAAATTATGTAGATGAATATCAAATAAGACTTAGCAACACAACATTATGTATTCAAAGTGAAAAAGATATAAAAACAAAAGGATCAAAGTTAATTTTAGCACCCTGTTTACGAATTAAAGCCCAGGTAAAAAGTGAGACTTATATTGAAATTAAAAAATCATTTAAATTTGTTTATATATTTTGTTTTTTTTTTAAACAAATCTGTAATATTAGATGTGGTATGAAACAGACAGACATGAATTAGTACTTGGTCAAATGCTTTGTTTAGAGGGAAATGAAAAATTACCAAGACTTGATAAATGTCATGAAATGGGTGGCGCACAAGAATGGAAACATAATGGATTAGTTCGTATAAATCACTTAAAATTTTTAAATTATTGACACACACTTTAATTAAATTAATTTATTAATATATTATTTTATAATTTTAGAGTCAAATACCAATTTATAATATGGCAACAGGTACATGTTTAGGGGTTTCAAATCCAAAAAAAAAAATGCATATAACAATGGATTTGTGTTATAAAAATGAGAAAGCTACTCTAATGTGGGATATTATAAAATCAAAGTTATGGCTTAAAAGAAAAAGATGACATAAATAGAAATATTATTTTAATTTTAGTAAATTAAAATTCTCTTAGATATAGTAGACATAATTCTTTTTAAAGATAAATATTAATTTAAAATTTTTATACTAAATTAAATAAATAATTTATAAATTGTATTATATGAGATGTTAAATATTCAAATTTTATCTGTGTATCTTTGTAATTTAATTAGAAAATATTTTGTTGTAGAAATTGAAGATTCTTTCAAATGTTAATTATCAGTAGTTTTTAAAAGTGTACTTCTAAATTGTTTTAACCATTAAATGTGTAGCTAAAGTGACATACTTCATAAATAAGTAGATTAGATTTTTTGAAAAACTCAATAGTGAAAAGATCTATGGAGTAATAGACAGTCACATATTCATACATTGTAATAATCTTACTCTTTCTTATACATTTCATGATTTTGGTCTTTGATTTATTGCATTTACTTTGCCATACGTATGAACAAGTGATAAACAATAAATTTCATCATATCGATTTAATAACTCATTTTATTGGTTATTCAAAATCAATGTAAATTGAAATATTTATTTATATTTATATTTACTTTAGAGGTTTATGTATGATTTTCTTTTGAGATTAAAGCTTCATAATTTTAAATATAATTCCTTTAATTTATTTGATATAAATGTATGTATAAATATGTAACAGAATTATCCAAACATATATTAAATAATTTAGATTCAGTGACTAAGATATACAATAAACCGTGTACATCTGATTAAAAGTATTGATTAATATTATTGGTATATACAATTATTTTCAAATACATATATAATTAATGAGTTGTCTCTTTCAAACTCAATTTAAAAAATATTTCAAAGACTGAATAAACCGTTTATATTTTGATTTTATATCACATTTTTCATTTTATTTTCTTGTATTTTTTAAATCCATATGGTATATAATTAAACAAGCATATAGTATTGGAGGTCTGATTAATGGAAGTACCTTTTTATTTTGATTTTTACATTTGTTGGTTACGTTCAATTTAGTTTTGAATACAATAAATCAAATAAAATGTATTCATTGTATTCAGTTTTCTAATTTTCATGGACATATATTGTGTATCTGACAACCAATCAACATTAGACTGTAGTATGCAAGATAAAAAAAGATAATAAAAAAAAAAAAAAAAAACTAATAAAAAATACCTTATAAAAGACAAATATAAATAATAGAAGACGACGAAGTTACAATTCTATAATTTCGAGTTATTGTAGTATGGTAATTTAGTATTTTAAATAAAATATGTATTACTTAAGAAAAAATTGGATAAATATTTGTAACTGTCTTATATAAATACTTACATAGTATATATATATAAGAAAATAGTATAAAAGGTACATATTATTTTATTTTCAGAATGGCATTTAAAACATTTATCATTAATATATTTCATTAAAAAATAAAAATTTTGTGTTCTTCAAAAATGTTGAATGAAATATTTCCTATTTAGTTATTTTATATTCTATTCTAATTAATTACCAATATAAAAACTAATTTTTATTCGCCAATTAAAATAAATGGTTTATTATTTATTTTTTATTTTCTAATAAAATATATAATACAAAATGGTTTCCTATTGATTTTAGCTAAAAGATAACTTAAAAATAATAATTTAAAAGAGAAAAGAACACATACAATTAATTGTATCAATATATATTTTGTTATATAAGAAAAGTATAGACACCAATTGATTATGTCAACTTCAATATTTACCGATGAATATCTTGATAAATTTGTAACTATTTCAAAGTTAAATGTAGTTCCTGAAGATAACCTACAAAGCTTAGACTTCGATATAACTGATTGTTTGCCAAAATTTAAACTTAATGAACCTGGTCCTATTGCTATTGCAAATAGTATATTTCAACAAAATAATGTAGTTCAAGATGAATCTGATCAGTCATTTGTTGTTTTGGGTAAAACGTCAATAGAATCAGTTAGAGAAGCTTCTTTAATAAAATTTATAGAAATACAGCAAAAAAGTAATAGTACAGTAAGTGGATCTGATCAATTAAAATATTAATTAATAATTATTTTCTTATATTACATTTATTATTAATACTGTTTTACAGGATCAAAATTTTTTAATATCATCGATGAGTCCTTCAGACATAGAAGAAAATTTTAAAAAAGTATTAAAAGAAAATTTAAAATTAAAAGAAATTGTGAAAGAAAATAATAATGCCATAAAACAGCAATTTAATACAATTACAATGTGGCAAAAAGAAGTTATGACAGTTTGTGATAATCATAAGCAAAAATTTTTAGAAACTAAGGAATTAATAAGTCATTTAAAAAAAGAAAATGATGAGTTACGTGTAAGTAGAATTTTAATTATATTATTTGTCTGTTTAAATTTTTATTTTTTAATTTTGTTAATTTTTAATTAATTCTTATAGCAACAAGTTGCTGGTAATAGTTGTTTAAAAAGCATTAATACAGAGTCAAAATTATATATTCCATCAGATTATAGTTTAAATATTGCTTATCTTGATGAAAAAGATATACAAAATGCTCAAATAAATCTATTAAAAGAAGATCAGCTTTTGAAAAAATCTACTACTTTATCACAAGAATTACATAAAGAATTTGAAGATTTTTATGCTACAGATATAGATTTATTTAATCAATCACTCCAAAAAACTAACAGTGAAAGAGAAATTTCTAAACAAAAATCTGACTCATTCTATCCTACAGAATTGCAGAAGCTTGTTAGTCAATGTCGTGACAAAGATGTAGAATTAAAGTATCAAAAAGAAATAATTACATCATTAGAACAACAAATAAACAAAATGACAGAAAATGTAAGTAATAATAAATGTATTTTTTTTTGTTTAAATTTTAGTTAATTGTACATTCATTAATTTTTATATTTAGATTTTTCCAATATTTGATCTAGTAGTTGATACATCTATAAAAGATTCTAAAGATAAATATTTACTCCAGGAAAATATCGAATTTTATAATAAAAAATTAGCACAGCTTGGCAAATGTTTCGCTTCTCAATGCTCTCGATACCGTCAAATACAGAATTTGTTAAAAGAATGTGTTTGTATTATACGTATTTTTGAAAATTCGAAGATTTTATTTAATAAAACAGTGTCCAATGATAAAGCAAAAAATTATAAAGATAAATTATGTACTTATCGTAAAAGATTGATTGATGAACAATTAGAAATCATTAATGACAGGCAAGCACTTATAAAAGTACAAAAACAATTTCAAAAAATATTATCAGATTATAATTCTATTATTTATAAATTGGAAATTTTAAAAGATGAAAATTCAAAACTATCAATAATGCAAAGCAAATTAACAGAAGAAAATTCTGAAAAATTAATAAAAATTGAAAAATATATTAATCAAGAAAAAAAAAAATTGAATAACGAAAAAACTAATTTAATGGAAGAACGATTAAATCTTCAAGTGGAAAAAAAACTGGTTATTGAGAGAAAAGAAAAAAATTCAGCAGAATATAATGTTGTATTATTAGAAAAAGAAAAACTTATTGAAGAAAAACAAAATTTATTACAAGAAAAAACTTCATTTGCTTTTCAATGTAAAATATATGATGTTGAAGGAACATTACAAAATGAAAAGAAACTGTTAGAAAGAAAATGTAAAGACTTGTGTAATGAAATTAATTATTTAAATCAAGAACTGAATAAAAGTAATGAAATTGTGCATCAGTTTAAGGAAAATGTAAGCTTTAATTTTTTCTTTGAATTAATATAAATTATATTGTTTTTATAAAGTAATTTGGAATATATATTATATTGGTTTAGGAACAAGCAGTTGTAGCGTATAGTATACAAATGGAAATATATGAAAAAGAATTTGAAGAAATGTGTGTTAGACATAAAAATTTACAAGAGCAGTTTCAAGTACTTTCAATGACAAATCTACAATTGCAATCAAATATTTAAAAAATTTACCATAAAATTGTAAGTTTTATTATCTCAACTGTATTTATTTTTATTTTATCATTAATATAATTAACTTAATTTGTATATATATGATCAACTTTATCTTGTGCAAAACTCATTATTAATTTTCATTTAAATTACATTTTTTCATTGTTTACTTTGAATCAATTAAGTTTCTGCATACACTTAGGACTAAATACTTTAACGCATGAATTAATTGTTTTTCCAAAAAATGGGTTTGTGTGCAATTCAAATATGGAACAGTTTTTAATCTGGAAAGATGATAATAAAAATTAGAAATAATTACAATAAAATTGAAATTTTGTATGGCAAAAGTATGTTAATATTCAATCATTCTACATAAATAGTAATAAGATTTTTCTTTTATTTAATAACATCAATAACAGTAATACAGTTAACAAGGTATCATTATTATATTTCAAATATCAATTATGGTTTAAGAGATATTTTAATCATTCAATAATCAATTATCCTGTAAACTAATATATTAATTATAATATTTAATAAACAAAACTCAATTTTGTAGAAATTGAATATTTTTAGATTAAATATACTGTTTGTTGCTAATATTAGAATAAATTTTTATCGAGATTTATTTATTCTAGAGAAATATATTTTACAAAGAATTTTACAGTAATGTCAACTCAATTTAAGTAAAATTTAAGTAAAATAATCTTCACTTGATATAGATTGTATTATATTATCATTAATTTAATTTTTTTATTTTCTTACAGAAAATTGTAATCGTTTTGTTTTTAAAAGAAAATTTAGTGCTCAATTTAGTTTATGCATTTAAAATACGGATTAGATGTTATTTGAATGTATATTTGTAAAGTAAAAGTAATAATATACTTAGAATTAGTTGCTCATTGCATTTTTTTGGTAAGTTTTTAATAAATGGGAAATTCGTTGTTTATGCAATACATAAATATTACTATTGCTTACAGTAGTATAAAACTTTAAATAAAAATATTCAATATTTGAATAAATTGCTTACTGTGCATGATAATACGTACCTTTGCTTTCATTGAACAAAATTTGTAAGAAGATTTCTGTACATGCTTTTGTTCTATAAAGACCAAGAACATTTAATGTATTTTAAAAATGTTTTTTTTTTTTCTGTTAATATTAATTATTTTATTGTGATTTATTTAGTTAATTTTTTAATTTTGCAAAAGAATTCAATATTGAGCAGTGCATTTAGAAAAGTTATCTAAATAAAATTTGAATGTCAGTAACCAAATTGAGAACAGAATGTATGATTGAGTGTTGAATTGTTGATATGCTAAATCGTTATATTAGTATGGTAAATTCGCTTGCAAATAACACAAGTGCTGTGTAACTGCTACATAGTTAAACATAAAAAAAGAGTCAATATCATTATTACTATTAATATTATTATAATAATTATAATAATATTATTATCAACTTCATTACATCATCCAGTGACAAGACAAGTGTACGAGTTACAAATGTGACAGTAGCTATTCTACTACAAATTCAGGGTGGATTTAGTTTCTATATATAATTTCAAATCGCCTCCAATTAAATAGATATAAATAGTTGGTTACGACGTTCTGAATACATGAAACGATTATAGTTCACTTTTTTCAATCATTCTGTATATTTACAATTAAAATTAATATTTTTCATATTCAACAAGTTTACATTGATTAAGAAAAAAACTAGTACCTGATGTATATATTTCTGATTCATGTTTACATATGTATAAATAAATATATTATTTCTTCATTGTATTGTGTATAATAGAGTTTATTTCATTGGATTATTTATAAATCACTTTTTTCATTTATAGGACATGCTCTTATTTTACCAAAAATTATCTAGACATCAGGCAGCACGAAAAGAGTGAATTAGAATAATTGCAATGAAATAAGAATATTAATAATGTATATTACATATTAATTTATATAGTATAATATTATATATAATATCAAACATAACATGAACTATATGTAAATGTTTATCATACTATCATTTTTATATAATGCCAAAACATTTATTGATATAATTCGGTAATTGAGTATTCCTATTGATAAATATACTAATTAAGAATATTTAACTATTAAAATGTATTACATTTTAAGTATTGATCAACAAACTAAATTGTTTATTATCATAGATATATTAGTAAAAAAATTATAAAGAAAAAAAAAAATAAATATAATAAACAATAACTTTTTAAAATTCTAATATATAATCTGTTTATTATATTAATAGAAATTTAAAAAAACTGTATATTATAAACTTAAAATAATTTGTATAAAAACTGATTGTACTCAGTATTACATATAATTTATATAAATAAATATTTCAATTATAATTCTTTTGTAATTTATGATTCATTATTTATGGTTTATATAAATTGTTTTAAAAATTGATAACAATTTTTTGAAATTATTAATAAAAATATTGCTTATTTTCACAATATTAGTAGCTATCAATTAAATTCATTCATTAAAACGATTATTTTGTAGTCACATGTATATTTAAAATTAAGTAATAAAGTAATATTTATGACTTTTATTTTATATTAAAATAATGTTTATTATATGAACTATTTTTATCTATTAAATTTCTATTTATTAAAATTTTTTCATGTGTTTTATATTCCATCTATTGTAACTGTCTAATTGTCGAGATCCGAATAGAAACTCCAAAGTCACTAAATAATATTGTTTCCTTTAACATTTGTTTTGAATACTTTTTATGTTTATGATCGTTAGGTGTCCCTGAAGAGCCAACGAATCGAGTTTTCCCAGCATTGCACTCGAAAGATCGACGAGGTCAACATAATCATCACGTGCACTGCAAGGCGCGTGTCGTAAAATTAGCGGACAAAACCTTGCAAAAACCCACGCGCAGTTGTTAAACATTGTACGATTTGTTTTCACACCAAATAGATACATATTTTGAAAAGTATAAACATCAAGCCATGCCACGGGCCAAAGTCGACCCGGCGGTCCGACGCTCGGCGGTCTTCGACCACCTAAAAGGGCGTCAACGCTATCGGTCAAAGGGTACCAATGACAGCTAATTACTCAGCTGTCAACCAATCATCGAACATTTCCACTCTCAT